>DF360190.1:45289-65101 GCA_000787875.1 Solanum virginianum | reverse complement strand
CCAACTTTAAATTCAAGCTCCCTTCTCCTCACATCGACATAGGACTTTTGATGATTTTAGGCTGTTTTAAACCTCTCCCTAATCAACCTTACCTTCTCCATAGCCTCCATGACCAGATCTAGACCTAACAAAGCCATTTCTCCCACTTCGAACCACCTAACCGTTGATCTACAATGCCTATCATAGAGGGCCTCAGAAGGAGCCATACCATGCTAGAATGATAGGTATTATTATAAGAAAACTCAATCAATGGAAGATGATCATCCCAACTACCCTTAAACTCTAAAACACAAGCTCTAAGCATATCCTCAAGTGTTTGGATAGTTCTTTCAGCTTGTCCATCCATTTGAGGGTGAAAAAGTCGTACTAAGCTTAACCTTGGTTCCAAGACCTTTTTGGAAGGACCTCCAAAAGTGTGAAGTAAATTGAGCACTACAATCCAATATGATAGACAAAGGCACCCCATGTAATCTAACCAACTCATGAATGTACAACTTAGCATAGTCTTTGGCCCCATAAGTAGTCTTAACCGATAGAAAATGAGCCTACTTTGTCATTCTATCAAACACAATCCAAATAGAATCAAAACCCTTTCTAGTATTAAGTAACCCAATAACAAAATCCATGTTAATTTCTTCGCACTTCAAAGTAGGAATCTCTATATCTTGGGTTAAGTCACCTGGCCTTTGTTGTTCGGCTTTGACTTGTTGGCAACTATAAAAATCAGTTACAAATTCGGTAATGTCTTTCTTCATACCTCCCCATCAAATCACATCCCTCAAATCTATATACATAGGAAGCTAACAGGTGAGTCACCTACTTGCTTAGCTTAAATTTGCTAGCTAGACGGAGACGAGGCCCGACGTTGAATCTAGCCAAGTCCAATTATGAATAAAGTATATGTTAAGGGTGTAACTTTAACCCCTGTTTTAGCATCGTAAATGGACTCTAATTTCAGCCCAAGAAGAATAGAAAAAGGCCCTAAGCCCATTATAATTCATTTGATGATTTAGGCCCAACTAACTAAAGAGAAAGGGGAACAATAGGCAACAAAGACCCATCAATTTACAACCCATTAAGGCCTAAGAGAAAGGGGAAAAATGGTACATTAGTAACTTGATAAAATAAGGCTAAATATTCAAGAGAAATTCAGCTAAAATTGTCTCTTTAAAAGGGCTTACAAGCAACACCTTTATGCCATTTCAACTTGTGAAAAAAATTAGATTTTCTTAAGGCTTCCTCTCTACACTTTTTAACCTTGTAAAGCAGGCAAAAGAGACTTTTAGGGTTCTTGGAGAAGCCCTACACCTTGAGCGTAAAGGTAAGTAAGAATACTTATGTAGTTAGTATGATTTTCTTATGTAAAACAAGAGGATAAGCTAATTATACCTTTGCTGAAATTGTTGGACAGCATATGTTCCAAAAGTTGTTGGACAATTTTCTTTTTTATTTGGAAGCTTTTCTCTTTTTGGTTGGATTGATTGTGAAGGTAGGCTACTGTTCTTAATGAGTATTGGTTCTTTAATGATGTATAAAGGCTGTTGCACCATTTTTATAGTCCACAAAAATGAGTTTTTGTGTGATATAATAATTGTGCTTATAAGAGGAACTTGTGGTTTGATTGATTTAGGACTATGGTCTCACCAACTAGTTTGAGGAATATTTTTGAACTATTTTACGACTGGTTTTATATGTATATATTATGGTGACTGTTTGGTTAAAGTTAGAACAAGGTTGGAATTATCGACATCAAAATGTAGCGAAGGGATGTAACATTATGCCGCCTATTTATATGTTGCATAGAATTGGTATGTGTTGTGCTTTGTGGGCTATTGTAAGACTGTTATGGCACAAAAATTGGTTGTACATGATATGTATATGAGAATGTGTATTAGAAAATACGATTAGGGGCTAAAAGGTTGAAAGAATATGCTCGAGTTTATAATTATCCATTTGCTACCCGTATGTTTTTTTTAATGAGATTAGGCTATCAAGGTGTATCTATTGGCTGCTAATGATAGTTTTATCACCTACTATATTGTAGATAAATATTTGAAGAAAGGAAAGGTTATCTTGAGGTAATAGCGAGGTCGTACAGCGAGGTACGTAAGACTGCTTGATTTCGTATTATTCAGCATGAAACATAGATCCCTCCTTGGAAAATAAAGGCACTTACCAACTCTGACACAACTATTAACCATGTATCAACTCTTTCACATGTTCATATGCTCCCATACATAGTCACCGTCAAATCTGCATACATATTTGGATACCAGTATACACAAGTTCATTCTACTAAATAAAGTTCATGTTTTGTTCTACCTCTTATCCATTTCATTATTTATGTAACCTACTCCTTTCATTATGGTGTTGTCTTTTATAATTATTTTCATGTCATATGTTCTATCTACAGTCCTATAACTCCAATATTATAACCACCAAAAGAATGGTCTCAAAAGTAATTGAAAGATAAAGTATATTACCTATTGATGGATGGTAACCCAAGGGGTGGAAGAATCACCTAGCCAGAGTCGATCTTATCATGGGGGGTAGCCCAAGGGGCTAAAGGAAAAGCCTAGTCAGGGCCAATCCCAATATAGATTTACCATTGATCTGCTGGTCATTTTTATTACATGTTGTGCACAGATTATACAGTAAACATAAAGTAATAAAAAGAACATAAAGTAATAAAAAGAACATAAAGTACATGATCCCACAGTATGACTAAGGGTGGTCTCTTATCCTATGCCAGTACATAGTTTTATTTGGGTTGTTACTTCATATACAGTATTTTCTGCCTTGCATATTCAGTACATTATCTCATACTGACGTCCCTTATGGGGGACCTGCATTTCGTGCTACAGGTACAAGTGCTAGTAGATCTCCCCAGTAGGAGTATAGGATATCCAACTATTGTTACCAAGCTCCAGCTTGCTTCGGAGCTTTATGTGTCTAGAGCTATATTTTTGTATTGTATAGTTAGTAGAGGCAGAGCCTGTTCCGACCCTTATCAGATGCTTTTCCTTATCTAGAGGCTTTGTAAAGTATGTAAATTAAAGTGTAGTCATGTCTCCTACTTTAGACAACGTGGCCCTATCGGCCTAGCCATATGCATTTCCTTTTGTCTTGTTATTACTGTTTACTTTCTTAAAGGTATGTTGAATGAAGATATCCCTCATAATATATATAGAAAGCTCATGGATACAGGTTGGTTCTCCTGAGCCTTATTGGCAACGGGTGGCAGTCCGCCTTAATGGGACATTGGGCGTGACAACTAGATAACAAAATTTTTGGATTTTTGAATTTTGATAAGGTTGCTCTAAAATCGAGGTTAGACCCATTTCACACTTAGTGTTCCCCCTAATCAAGAATATGAAGTTAGATTTTTGATATCACACATGAATTTTGAGATATATGGAAATTACAGTTCTGGCCACTTCCGAGGCACATTTTTGGGCACTTTTTGGGGTTGTTTCACTCCTCCTCCTTCTTCTTTTTGATGTTGTTTCACTTTTAAAAATAATATTGGCATGTTCAGCAAGTGCTGATAGTTTACTGATACTATTTTTTGGAGGCTTCTTCTGCATCGATTTGCCTCTTTGTCTTAACTCTCTGTCTTCTAGATCTTCTAACTACTGGGGCTTCAGTAACAGGGACATCTCCATCTACTGGGGATTTATAGATGTCTTTCTTTTTCTGGGGATCATTTATCTACACCCCACATGATATAAAATAAGAAGCCATCAATTAATATTCAAAACAAATAGAAAAACAAATTAAAGCAAATTATTAAATAAGTAAATAAAATAATTTTCTTAAAAAGAATAATTTACTAAGGTTCTAAAGCTACATCAACAATTATTAACACATTTTATTGTTGAATTAATTTTAGTAGGTATTATTTAGTAGTTATTTCAACAATTCTTGAACTAGTTTTAACAGTTGTTGTGCAATTACTACACTAGTTTCAACAATTGTTGAACTAGTTTTAACAGTTGTTGTACCAATTACTACACTAGTTTCAATAATTGTTGAACCAGTTTTAACAATTATTATACAATTTACTGCACTAATTTCAACAATTGTTGAACTAATCCAGGTTTAGTAGTTGTTGTACCAATTACTGCACTAGTTTTAACAATTGTTGAATTAGTTTTAGCAATTGTTGTACCAATTACTGCACTAGTTTCAAAATAATTTCAACTACATATGTGCGATTCAATCACATATATGCTTAAGTTCTGCAACAACAATGCATTTTTTAAGCAAGACAACCCAACCGTCAAGAAGCGACCAAAAATAATAACAACAACAAAACAACGATATATATACATACCTATAGTTTCAACAATTGTTGAACTAGTTTTAATAGTTGTTGTACCAATTACTACACTCATTTCAACAATTGTTGAAGTAGTTTTAGTGGTTGTTATGCTAATTACTGCACAAGTTTTAACAATTGTTGAACTAGTTTTAGCAATTGTTGTACCAATTACTGCACTAGTTTCAAAATAACCTAAACTACATATGTGCTTAAGTTCTGCAATAACAATGCATATTTTAAGCACAATAACCCAACCATTAAGAAACGATCAAAACAATAACAACAACAAAAGAACAAAATAAATACACACATTTGTTGTTTATAAAAACAAAACATGTAAGAACCCATAAACCATATCAGGGCAACAAAATAATAAATTTTGTAAAAATCCATAATAACACCATATCAGGGCAACAATTACGCTATTGGAGTATTTATTAGGACATACGAAAATGAAATATATCATCCTCTTTTATTTTTTTAACCTATATCACTATATCAACAAAAATATAAAACCTTAACATCCATGCTTTTTTTAAACTTAAAACAAAATTTTCATTTCGAAAATGCAAAAACCCTAACGGAATCAAAAAAGAAGTTCTTTTTTACCATTTACAAAGAAGGTGCTGATGAAGAAGACGATGAGGGTGAATTGAGAAGAAAAAATTAAAAATTAAATATTGTGAGTTACGTTCGAGTTGCTGTAGAGTTGTTGTGGAGTTGTTGTGTCGTTTTTTAAAAGAAATTTTGAAAAGAGATAGGTGTCTTGAAGAAGAAGAAAAAAGTAACTAACAAGGTATAGTTGAAATGATTTTACCCTTTTCAAATATTACCCGCCTAGTCAGCATTTCAAATAACTTTTTTACCCCGACTTTTATTATATGTTATATTTTTTAAAAGTTCAAGAAGTTTTAAAAATTAGACTTCAACCCCAATTTAGCTTAATCCCTAATTAATAACAGATTTGACTTGACCTTGGTCAAGTTGTCACCTTTTTGTAATTAGAAATATTTTTGTCACCCCTCTCTCAAATTTCTCAAAAAACTAAGGCTCAGTACTTTTTCTACGACTTGGCAATATGACCTATGAGTTTAAAACTCATAGACATAAGGTTTAGAAGCCCAAATTTATACCTAGCTTCCACGAAGGGTCTTCTATGACCCATACAGGGGGTTTGATCCTCAACAGTTTTAATGAAGGTAATTTATCATTTTTCATCCATTTTCAATTAAAATATTGACATTTTGAGACTAAAATAAGCTCCTTATCAGCATACTATGTACCTATACTCTCATTAACACATAGATTTTTGGCATTGTCGAGTTTCGACAATATAAAATTTTCAGGTATGTAAGTAGGCTAATCATAACATTGGATCTAGTTCTTTCACTATCCAGCTCTCTGCTAGCAAGCAGTTAGCCTTCCTCTACAAGGAATGTAAGTGTGGATGAATCGATATCAAATATAGGATTGTTGTTGTACACGATCTCCATTTTAAGAGTCCTAGCTATCAACTCCACTATGTGGTAGAGTGTTTGTCCCAACCATAAGCTGCAAGTTGAGAAAGAAGAGTGAGACTTTAACAACCTAAAAGGAGAAGTGATCAATCTATCCCTAAGGTTAGATAATTACTTATTCATTTAGTTTGAGTTGAGTTTTAGCCCTAGCTTTTTAAATTTAGAATGATTTAATTCTTCATTCATTGAGTTCTATATAATTATACGTGGAGATTATCATTGTTCTTACATTATTTATTATTGGAGTTATTATCCATAGTTACATCCACGTGAACCCTAGTTGAGTTGATCATTATTTTATTAATATAGATCTACTTTGAGTTAGCGATGATAGTTTCATGCATCAAACAAAGTTTGATTTTTAAATTAATTCTATGCATGCTTTCTTGAGTTTAAATGAGCCTGAACAATGAATTTAAATGAAGTTTTGAGAAAAGAGTTTTGATAATATATGAGTAACTTTGAAATATATTTTTATAAAGGAGCATGATGAGATTATATGAGATGAAATGAGTTTTTCAGTTAAATTCTAATAAGACAAAATGAGATGATTTTTTGAGTAAATTACGCACATGAGGCATATGAGCATAATAAATTAATTTTGGAATTAGTATTGAGCATTGATTTGCATAAAAGTACAGGCAAGTCAAATCTCATAAACTACTTTAGCCGGAGTAGGACAGGATCATACCTTTTGTTCGGACAACTCATTCTTTCCAAAAGAGAACTTTTATTTTGTATTCTATAAGGTGGTCACCCCAACCCTAGAAAGGTATGGAGCAGCCGTAGCAATGGCAGTACACTTATGACCCAAGATAGGACTTAGGTATGACACAGAGATTAGGATCCTCAATAGAACCCAACAAAGCCTCTTAGCATATCAAGCATACATACGGTAAAGAAATAAGGCAAACATAATGCGAAAATTCATAAGAAATCCAACGAAAATGTAGTATAGCCAAATGAAATAAGAAAACATAGACTCCATGTAATTCAAACATGCCTCTGCGATATCCAACATAAGCGAGCGCTATGGACTTATTCCTAGCTCACTCGCATAATAAATAAATAAATAAAGAAACAATCTCAACAATGAAAAAAACTAGAGACATCAAGAAGCCATGAAAGGATTGCCATCAAGTCATAAGGACTCACCAATCAATCAACCTTCAAAGCAATTGCCAACTAGCCATAGGAATAAGATAGAGTGTTTGACCTTAGATTGTGACATATGTACGCAAAAAAGTATGCATTAGTATGTTTGAATGTACTAAGCGCGTAGGCAATCAAAGAAATAAAAAGCATATTATGCAATGATCAATTATAATTGCACAACAAAAAAGATATTAAAAACATAAGTAGACATGAGAGGGCCAAAGCACAAGTAAATTATTAGAGTATCATGTAGAAATAAGGGCTATGAATAGTCTTCAGATCATACATATGTGGGATACAACAATAACTTACAATAAGAGCATACGAGCTATAAGATGGAATTTCAATATCTATTCGAACATCAAAGAAAATAAAGTCTGCTTGCTAAGGTAGAACTCTAACCCGCTAAGCTACTGTCATAATAATTATATGACATATATAGATCCACTAGCTAGGCAAAAATCTTATAAGGGCACTACATTATAGGACTAGAGATTGCTACTAGAAATCCTTTTGATCAAGTCCCCATCTCAAAATTCTCTCAGTGCTAAACTCAAAATCTTACAGAATACATGTCATAAAAGTTATACTTATCATGAATTCATAATCATGTCCAAAATCATAGTTCATAGTTGATAAGCTTGTCATGTGGGAAAAGCAAATCATACTACTAATCTAATTTATAAACTTGTTCATAATGTAGCTCATTTTCATGTGGTTCATGTAAGGTGGGTTTAGACCTTCCATCATTATGATTCCTACCTCTATTAAGAGTGTCACTAGGGTCTTAGGTCATCTTTTTCATAAACTTGCTTGAACTTTTGAAATTCCATAATTATGACTTGTAAGTAAAAACTAGGGAAAAGTATGAGTTCATATTAAAATGAACTTGAAATCATGAAATTAAATTGAAAATATGCATGATCACATAAAAATAACATCAATTACATCAATATTGAAAGAACCCATAATCAATCTCATGAACCCTAGAAAATCACAGAAATCATGTAACTTAAAGCATTTTATGCATAATTGAGTAAATAATCATTATATAATTATAATTCATACAATGGGAATTGAGATCATAAAAATTCATAAAATACATAAAGGACCCATGAAAAAATTCCCACATACCTTAGATGAAACACTCAAAGAAAATTGAATTTGAATGGTGGGCCTTGACTTCTTCAATGAAGCTTAAGTAGGAAAAGACTTTACAAAAATTTGAGTGCTTAGAAGTTTTGCGTGAGAATCATATGAAATTAGGAGGGTTGGGGTGGTTGTGAGGTAGTTATGGGACCAAAATGATGTAGTTTAGGGGTTGAAAGTGTGAAAAATACCAAAAACACCCTTAATTAAAAATCAATTAAAGAGGACTATGAGTTGGGTTTTTGGGTCGTAAACCTATATACGATCCATACAATGGGTTTCACAGAACCTTGAGCTAAAAATCAAGGCTCTAAATCTTGAACTACAATCCAACTCTATGGGCTCACCTTATCTTCTACGGCCTATAGAAACCCTTTATAGACCCTGCTAAAACTTAACCAAATTTCCAAGGTGAACTATCCTAACTGCGAAAACAAGTCTACAACTTATAATCCTTTGTATAGCTCATCAATACTCCTCGTAAAACCCATGCACCAAAATTATAACTATTGGAATTTTACCTTAAATTACGAAACCTGAAGTATGATCCATACATATGTCAATGGATCATAAAGAGCCCTCATAGATGCTTCCCAGACTTAGTCAAATTATTATTAAAACATAAAATTAATCAATGCATAATAAAGTCAAAATGAAATCATAAGGGGACATGAATCATAAAGAGTTAAATACATATATCATAGAAGGTCACATCATATATGAGATAGAAACTATAACTGATAATAAGACCATGCAAGATATCATATATAATTCTTATGTCTCTCCTTATAAAAAAAAGAGGAATCTACTTTCCAAGGTAGACTAGCAGGTGTCATGAACATGTGCTATAGAAGAAAGAAGGACTCAACACAAATGTTTTTCTAGATTTTGAATTTCATAGTCATGGACAACCCTTTTGGTAACTCTAATTTTATTTTGAGTATTATTGGTTAAAATCTCTTATATTGGCGATGTGCTATGTAGTTGGATATTAATTTCATGTTATGGGTCTTTGTTTAATTGAATGTTATGTACTTATTTAATGTGGTTTTACATTTTTCTTCATTTATAGTTGTTAATCTATGATTTCAAATTTAGATTCATATTAAGATCTTTCAATATTGCATGAAATAAGTATTTGAAGTGGAAGAATTGTGTAATAGTCATGGGTATCACGCATTGGGGTTAAATGCCGTAATAAAATTTGATCGACTAAGGTTTTGGATTGCTTAGCTATTAATTTACATTGTTTCCTTTGTCTCTTGTATGAATTATGTGTGAAGTCTTAGCCAATTCACATCAATACACCACCATTGATGAAATGACACAAAAAAGTGTCTGAAATGTGTCTTGGAAGTGTCCATAATCGTAATTTCCGTATATCTCAAAATTCATGCGTGATATCAAAAGTCCAACTTTATATTCTTGTTCGGGGGAAAAATTGAGTGGAAAATGGATCTAACCGCTATTTTAGAGCAACCATAGTAAAATTTAATTTTTCCAAGTTTGCACAAAATAATGGGGGTGCATGATAGAACCGTGATGCGGACCCATCACGGACCTATGTATTTTGTTGCCAGTTTTCTTACTTTGGTCCAAGGCTTTGGGGTCTTAGACCTAAGCCTTACCATGTGTAAAAACACCTATACTTAACCATATTTTAACACCATATCATATAAGACATTCCCCAATACTCTCTCAAACACTTAGACAAATATTTCACTCAAAATTCAAGTGCCAAATCTCATTCCGAATCTAAGGATTTCATTCAAACTTCAAGTTTCCATTCAAATCTTCTTCAAGAAAACCTCCAAAGTTAAGGTATGTGGGTCTCAACCATTAGGTCCTTTTCCCCATGGTTCCCAAGCTTCCCTGTTAGATAAATTTCATGTTTCTAAGTTGATTTACTACTAGGTCTTACCTATTATGAATTTAACTATGAACTAAGTTGGGGTCTCATAAAAGTGTGACTGTTTAAGTGTGTTTTGAGTTATGAATCTATAATCTATCTTCAGATTTGATGAAGGATTTTGATGTATTTTGCATGAGGGTATTACCAAGTGTTGGTGGATTAATTTACCTCAAGTTTTCTTACATGATTTCACTCTTGAATTGCATAGTTTAATACTAGCATTACACACCCGTCAAATTTGATAAAATGTCCAATTTTGGATTCGTGAGCTATTGATAATTTATTGTATGACCTATGACTTGAATGACTTTATAATAATGAAAGGATTGTATATATGAGTTGTTTCCATGAAGAGTACTTATAGTATTGTAAGTTGACCATGCCTAGTTGAGGAGGTGATGCCTCAATCACTATAGATGGTAGGGTGAGACAACCATCAACCAATTGAGGGGTTGATACCTCAATCACCATGGGTGGTAGGATGAGACAACCATCAACCAATGGAGTGGTTGATACCTCAATTATCATAGGTGGTAGGGTAAGACAACCATCAACCAATTGAGGGGTTGATACATTAATCACCATGGATGGTAGTGTGGGCAACCATCAACCAATTGGGTTCATACCTCAATCACCATGGATGGTAAAGTGTAACAATCCATCACATATTTTACTATAAGCATCATTCATACATGTCATATTGCTATTATGCTATCCATCGCTTATGATGTTGCATTTTGCCTATATTGCCTATCTCTTGATGCATTACATCCTATGTACTTAGTATATTCAACTGTACCAACATATTCTCTATGCCTACACGATGTTACCATGTAGGAACTGGAGCTCCTCACGATCATCTCCAGCCTCCTCGTGGCTAGTACTATCTTCTCAAAGCAAGTTTGGTGAGTCCTCAAGTCCGAAGATGATATCTCTTATTCTTATGTTATGTAAAAACTCTCTTTATCTATTTGTATGCTTTTGACTATGAGGGTGAGCCCGAAAAGTTATCTTGGCCCTCACTCAATTCTAAGTTTGGAGGTGTTGTTGGACAAGTTATGTGTTATGCTTGAGCATTGGCTCTTTTGATGGTTTATGTTATGAAAGACTTCCTTAGTTCCTTTGCCCATATTTCTATTTTCTTATTGTTGTTTAATTGCTTCCACGACCAAGGATGTGCAATGATATGTTAAGAGGCTTGATTGGGGTCCCTTTGGGTTCCACATTAACCGTGTCACGTCTAGGCCCTAGGCTTGGGTCATGAAAAACTTGGTATTAGAGGACTAGGTTGTGAATGGTCCTCGACATCCAACATACCGCGTTGATTAGAGTCTTATTTATGATTGTGTTGTGCACTACAACTATGAGTAAGAGGGTGTGAGAAGTTTTAAAAAATATTTCCCTTCTTCATGATCTATGTCAAGCTATATAAGCTAGCTAAGGTTTCCCCTCTAACAAATGTTCTCTGCCATTTTTATATCATCCCTAAAACAAGAGGAAGAAGAGCCCGCACTCCCAGAAAACAACTAGCTCATGGAGAGCTCCAGGATGCTCTCACTTTGCTAGCTCAAGTCATGGCTAACCAAGTCAATCAAGGAGCCCAAGCCCCTCAGGCTCCTACTCTGGCATCTCGGTTGAGGGACTTTATGAGGATGAACCCACCAGAGTTCTATGGGTCTAAAGTGGATGAGAACCCTCAAGAATTTGATGATGAGGTGTACAAAGTGTTGGCTATTATGGGTATTAGGTCAGAAGATAAGGCAAAGTTTGTAGAATACCAACTCAAGGGCGTGGCTCAAATATGGTATACTCAATGGAAGGAGGAGAAGGGGAACAACAATGTGGTTCTATGGGAGGAGTATTTCTTAACCGGTTCTTCCCTCTTGAGCTTAAGGAGGCCAAAATGATGGAGTTTATAAATTTGAAGAAAGGATCTATGATTGTGAGGGAGTATCCCCTTGAGTTCAACTAACTCTCTAAATATGCTCCACACTTGGTTGCCCACCCGAGGTCTAGAATGAACAAGTTTGTGATTGGTGTATTCGATTTGGTGAATGAAGAATGTTGTGCTGCCATTTTGATTGGTGACATGGATTTGTCTTGCTTTATGACTTTTTCCAAATAATTAGAGGGGGAGAAGTTGAGGAAGAGGAGGGGTAGTGAGGCCAAGAGGGTCCATTTTGATGGTAATTTCCATGGTCCCAAGGGTGGCCAGTTTCACCAAGGTTAAGGGTCTTCTGATGTTCCTAGTGGGAGATTTTGCTAATGACTACTCAAGGTCCTAAGGAGGTGGTGTTGTGGTGCCTAGACGTATGTGCCCAAGATGTGGTAGAGGCCATGATGGCCCATTTTTGAGGGACACTAATGATTGCTATAGTTGTGGGGAAATAGGTCACAAGAAGGTTGATTGTCCTTAGAATCAAAACAAAGGTAAAGATATTTGTCCACAAGGCCAGGGTGCTAATGCTATTCCTTTGGGGAGAGGAGGCTAACAATGTGGTGCCCCAAGGCATAATTGGTTCTATGCAATCCAAGGGGGACAAACGGTTGATGAGGTAACTAATGTCATCACCGATATGTTAAAAGTCTTTGATTTTGATGTGTACGCATTGATAGACCCGGATGCCAGTCTTTCTTTTGTTACTCCTTTTATTTCCAAAAAGTTTCATGGTGAGCCCGAATTGTTATATGAGTCTTATGAGGTGTCAACTCCCATTGGTGCATCTATTGTTGCTGAAAAGGTCTATAAAAATTATCCCATTTGCATTTTGCATAACATTTTGCCTTGTGAAATTGTTGAATTGGATATGGTAGATTTTGATGTCATTCTTGGGATGAATTGGTTACATGTTTATTATGCCTCTATTGATTGTAGAACTCGTAAGGTCTAATTCCAATTCCCAAATGAACCAGTCCTTAAGTGGGAGAGTCATGATGTGGCAGTCAAGGGTAGGTTTATCTCTTGCATTAAATCCCACAAGTTGATCTCTAAGGGGTGTCTCTATCATCTTGTGAGGGTTATGGATGTTGAGTCCAAAGTCCTTCCCATAGAGTTAGTTTAGGTGGTAAATGAGTTTCTTGATGTCTTTCCAGATGACCTTCCCGGTGTTCCCCCCGAAAGGGAAATAGACTTTGGTATACACCTCCTTCCCGGTACTCAACCCATTTCTATTCCTCCTTAGCTTATGGCCTCGACAGAGTTAAAGGAGTTGAAAGAGCATTTGAGGGATTTGTTGGAGAAGCGATTTATTAGGCCTAGCTTGAGCTTAGGGAGGCCAAAATGATGGAGTTCATGAATTTGAAGCAAGGGTTTATGAGTGTGAGGGAGTATGCCCTCACATTCTACCAACTCTCTAAATATACTCCACACTTGGTGGCCAACCCGAGGTCTAGGATGAATAAGTTTGTGATGGATGTATCCGATTTGGTGAATGAAGAATGGCATGCCGGCATATTGATAGGTGACATGGACTTGTCCTGCCTTATGAATTATACTGAACAATTGGAGGGAGAGAAGTTGAGAAAGAGAAGGGGTAATAAGGCCAAGAGGGCCCATTTTGATGGTAAGTTCCAAAGTCTCAAAGGTGGCCAATTTCATCAAGGCTAAGGGTCTTCTCATGCTCATAATAGAAGGTGTGCCAGTGACTACCTAAGGGCCCAAGGTGATGGGGGTGTGGTGCGTAATGTTATATGTCCAAAATATGGTAAGGGTCATGGTTGCCCATGCTTGAGGGATACCAATGCTTGTTTTGGTTGTGGGGAAGTAGGCTACAAGAATATTGATTGTCCACATAATCGGAACAAGGGTAAAGATGTATTTCCACAAGGTCGGGGCGCAAATGCGGTTCCTTTGGGGAGATGAGGCCAACAAGGTGGTACCCCAAGGCACAATCGGTTCTATACATTCTAAGGGACGCAAGGGGTAGATGAGGTGCCTGATGTCATTATCGGTATGTTAAAAGTTTTTTATTTTGATGTGTATGCATTAATAGACCTGGGTGCCACTCTTTCTTTTCTTACTCCTTTTGTTGCCAAAAAGTTTCATGTTGAGCCCAAATTATTGTGTGAGTCTTATGAGATGTCTACTCCTATTGGTGATCTATTGTTGCTAGAAAGATCTATAGAAATTGTCTTGTTTATGTTTTGCATAAAATTTTACCTTGTGATCTTGTTTAGTTGGATATGGTGGATTTTGATGTCATTCTTGGGATGGATTGGTTCCATGTATATTATGCCTTTATTGATTGTAGAAACTGTAGGGTCAAATTCCAATTCCCAAATGAACTCGTCCTTGAGTGGGAGAGTCATGATGTGGTAGTCAAGGGTAGGTTTATCTCTTGCATTAAAGCCCGAAGGTTGATCTCTAAGGGGTGTCTCTATCATCTTGTGAGGGTTAGGGATATGGTGTCTAAAGTCCTTCCCATTGAGTCAATTCTGGTGGTTAATGAGTTCCTAGATATCTCCCCTAGCGAGCTTCCCGGTGTTTCTCCCTAAAGGGAAATAGATTTCGGCATAGATCTCCTTCCCGACATTCAACCTATTTCTATTCCCCCTTATCGTATGGCCCCAGTGGATTTAAAGGAATTGAAGGAGCAATTGAGGAATTTATTGGAGAAAGGTTTTATTAGGCCTAGCCTATCACCTTGGGGTACATCGATGTTATTTTTGAAGAAGAAGGATGGTTCTCTTAGAATGTGCATTGACTATCAGCAACTTAATAGAGTCACTATCAAGAATAAGTACCATTTACCAAGGATTAATGACCATTTTGACCAACTTCAAAGGGCTAGTTACTTCTCTAAGATTGATCTTCGGTCTGGGTATCATCAAGTGAAAATGAGGGAATGTGACATTCCCAAGATGACCTTCTGGACTAAATATATACACTATGAATTTGTGGTTATGTCTTTTGGGTATACCAATGCACTGACCATTTTCATGGATCTTATGAATAGGGTCTTTAAACCCTACCTTGACTTCTTTATGGTAGATGTCATCGATGATAATTTGATCTATTCCCATAGTGAGGAGGAACATGTGGCTTATTTGAGAGATCTTTAAACCCTACCATAGTTCATTTGTTGTGGTTTTTATTGATGATATTTTGATCTATTCTCATAGTGAGGAAGAGCATATGGGTCACTTGAGGGTAGTGTTGCAAAAATTGAGGGGAGAGAAGTTGTATGCTAAGTATGAAAAATGTGAATTTTGGTTGAAGGGGTTGCCTTACTAGGTCATGTGGTGTCGGGGGATGGTATTAAAGTGGATCCTAAAAAGATGGAAGTGATTAGAAATTGGCCTAGACCTTTGACTCCATCGGACATTAGAAGCATATTGGGCTTAGCAGATTACTATCGAAGGTTTATGAATAGGTTCTCTACTATTGCTTCTCCCATGACTAAGTTGACCCAAAAGAAGGCTAAATTTGTGTGGACTAACAAATGTGACTAGAGTTTCCAACCTTAAAAGATAAACTTGTGTCTGCTCTTATCTTATCACTATTGGAAGGGTTGGAAGGGTTTGCTGTGTATTGTGATGCCTCACGAATTTGTTTGGGTTATGTTTTGATGCAAAATGGTAAGGTAATAACCTATGCTTCTAGAGAACTAAAGGTGCATTAAAATAATTATCCTACCCATGATTTTGAATTGGCCTCCGTGGTTTTTGTTTTGAAAATTTGGCATTATTATTTGTACAGGGTGCATGTTGACGTGTTTACTGATCATAAACATCTCCAATATGTGTTTACTTAAAAATATCTCAACTTGAGGCAACGAAGGTGGTTAGAGTTTCTTAAGGATTGTGATATGAGTGTGCATTATCATCCCGACAAGGCTAATATTGGGGTTGATGCTTTGAATAGGGTGTCTATGGGTAGCCTAGCTCATGTTGATAATGGGGGAAACAAGGTGGCTAGAGAGGTGCATCGGTTGGCTAGATTGGGGGATAGCTTGGAAGAGGTTGATAATGGTGGTATTGTGGTTGTTGATGGTTCAAAATCATCCTTGGTTGATGAGGTAAAAGCAAAACAAGATCTTGACCCTTCCTTATTAGAATTGAAGGCCTTAGTAAGAGATGGCAAGGTGGAGGTTTTGTTTTGACCAATGCACCAGCCATCTTCATGGATCTTATGAATAGGGTCTTTAAACCCTACGTTGATTTGTTTATGGTGGCTTTCATTGATGATATTTTGATCTATTCCCATAGTGAGGAGGAGAATGTGAGTTATTTGAGGGTGATGTTACAAAAATGGAGGCAAGAGAAGTTGTATGCTAAGTATGAGAAATGTGAGTTTTGGTTGTAAGAGGTTGCCTTTCTAGGTCATGTGGTGTCGGGGGATGGTATTAAGGTGGATCCTAAAAAGACAGAAGTGATTAGAAATTGGCCTAGACCTTTGACTCCATCGGACATTAGAAGCTTCTTGGGCTTAGTTGGTTACTATCGGAGGTTTATGAATGGATTCTCTTCTATTGCTTCTCCCATGCCTAAGCTGACTCAAAAGAAGGCTAAGTTTGTGTGGACCCATGAGTGTGAAAAGAGTTTCCAAACCTTAAGGGATAAGCTTGTCTCCGTTCTTATCTCGTCTCTACCGGAAGGGTTAGAAGGCTTTGTTGTGCATTGTGATGCCTCCCGAATTGGTTTAGGTCGTGGTTGGATGCAAAATGGTAAGGTGATAACCTATGCCTCTAGACAACTCAAGGTGCATGAAAAGAATTATCCTACCCATGATCTTGAATTGGCCGTCGTGGTTTTTGCTTTGAAAATTTGGTGTTATTATTTGTATAGGGTGCATATTGATGTGTTTACCGATCATAAGAGTCTCTAATATGTGTTCACTCATAAAGATCTCAACTTGAGCCAACAAATGAAAATTTGGTGTTATTATTTGTATGGGGTGCATGTTGATGTGTTCACCGATCATAAGAGTCTCCAATATGTGTTCACCCAAAAAGATCTTAACTTAAGGCAACGAAGGTGGTTAGAACTTCTTAAGATTATGATATAAGTGTGCATTATCACCCCGATAAGGCTAATGTTGTGGCTGATGCTTTGAGTAGGGTGTCAATGGGTGTCCTAGCTCATATTGATGGTGGTTTAAAGGAGGTGGCTAGGGAGGCCCATCGGTTGGCTAGATTGGGTGTTAGATTGGAAGATGTTGATAATAGTGATATTGTGGTTGTTGATGGTTCAAAATCTTTCTTAGTTGATGAGGTAAAAGCAAAGCAAGGTTTTGACCCCTTGTTAGAATTAAAGGCCTTGGTGAGAGATGGCAAGGTGAAGGTTTTCTCCCAAGGGGGAGATAGTGCCCTTAGGTACAAAGGTAGGTTGTGTGTGCCTAGGCTGGATGACTTGAGAAAGATGATTCTTGATGAGGCTCATAATTCTTCCTATTCTATTCACCCCGGTTCCACAAAGATGTATAGAGATTTGAGGAAAGTGCATTGGTGGGGTGGTATAAAGAGAGAAATTGCTAAGTTTGTGTCTGGTTGCCATAATTGCCAACAAGTCAAAGCCGAGCATCAAAGGCTGGTTGGCCTAACCTAAGATATAGAGGTTCCCACTTGATTTTGTGGTTGGATTGCCTAAGACTAGAAAGGATTTTGATTCTATTTGGGTTGTGCTTGATAGAATGACAAAGTTGGCTCATTTCCTACCGATTAAGACTACTTATGGCGCCGAATATTATGCTAAGTTGTATAATCATGAATTGGTTAGATTGCATAAGGTACACTTGTCTATCATATTGGATCATGGTACTTAATTAACTTCTCACTTTTGGAGGTCCATCCAAAGAGGTCTTGGTACCAAGGTTAAGCTTAGTACGGCCGTTCAACCTCAAATGGATGGCCAAGTCAAAAGAACTATTCAAACTCTTGAGGATATGCTTAGAGCTTGTGTATAGGAGTTTAAGGGTAGTTGGGATGATCATCTTCCATTGATTGAGTTTTCTTATGATATATAGTTATTATTCTGGTATTGGTATGGCTCCTTTTGAGGCTCTCTATGGTAGACGTTGTAGGTCTCTGGTTGGTTGGTTTAAGGTAGGGGAAATGGATTTATTAGGTCTGGATCTGTTTATGGAGGCTATGGAAAAGGTAAAGATGACTAGAGAAAGGTTGAAAATAGCGCAAAGTCATCAATAGTCCTATGCCGACGTGAGGAGAAGGGATCTTGAATTTAAAGTTAGTAATTGGGTCTATTTGAAGGTTTCACCCATGAAGGGTGAGGTTTGATTTGGTAAAAAGGGTAAATTGAGTCCAAGATTTGTGGGTCCTTATAGGGAATTGAAGAAGATTGGTAAGGTGGCCTGTGAGTTGGAGTTCCCTAGTGAAATGGACTTCGTCCATCTAGTCTTCCATGCGTCTATGTTGAGGAAGTGTGTTTTGGTAAAAAGGGTAAATTGAGTCCAAGATTTGTGGGTCCTTATATGGAATTGAAGACAATTTGACTCATAAAGAGATTTTAGTAGAAATTTTGGATAGAAAAGTGAAGAGATTGAGGAACAAGGATGTTGCTTCTGTCAAAGTTCTTTGGAGAAACCAACAAGTTGAAAGTGTCACATAGGAAGCCGAGGCGGACATGCAAAAGTGATATCCCTATCTTTTCCATTTCACTCAAGCCTAACGTACTAATTCTAAGCCCCCTATGTGATTTCAAGTCTTATGTTTCATCCCCTGTGTCATTTGCATGCATTAATATAATGTTTATGTTGACAAGTTGATGGTGATTTTGACACTTATGTTGAGATTTTTGAAATGATGTTTAAGTGTATTATTTCATTCTTGTTGGGACTGATCTCTTCGTGATTATCCTTCTTATATATATTTCTTTGACATTCAGAGACGAATTTTCCCAAGGGGGAGATATTGAAACGACCACAAAAAGTGCTCGAAAATGTTCCTCAGAAGTGCCCATAATCATAATTTTTATATATCTCAAAATTTGTGTGCAATATCAATAATTTGACTCCATATTCGTGATCAGGGGAAAAATTGAGTGGGGGATGGGTCTAACCCCGATTTTAGAGCAACCGTATCAAAATTTCATTTTCCCAAAAATTCCTTATCTAGGTCGATCCGCGCCCCTAGCGCGACGCGGCCAAGGTGAGAACCAGTGTAAAATATTGCCAGTTATTACTTGTTCAGTCCAAGGCCTTTGGATCTTGGACCTAAGCCTTCCCATGTGTAAAAGTACCTATACTTAGTCATTTTTCAACCTCATATCATACATGACATTCCTCAAAACCTTTTTAAAAACATGTAATATTTCACTCAAAAATAAGGGTCCCAAACTCATTCGGGATCTTAAGGAATTAACTAAATCTTCAAGTTCTCAATCAAATATTCATCAAGAAATTCTTCAAAGTTGAGGTATATGGGTTTCAACCATTGGGTCCTTCTACCCATGGTGCCCAAGCTCCCTTTTTACATAAATTGCATGTTTCTAAGTTGATTTACTTATAGGTCTTCTAATTATGAATTTGACTATGAACTATGTTGGGGTTTGGTAAAAGTGTAACTGTTTATGCATGTTTTAAGCTATGAATCTAAGATCTATGATGAGTTTTGAGGAGGAGTTTCAATGTATTTTGGAAGGTCATATTACTAAGTGTTGGTGGGTTGATTTACTTCAAGCTTTCTTGCATGATTTCACTCTTTAATTGCACGATTTTACACTAGCATTACACACTCACCAAGTGTTTGATAAAATGTCCGATTTAGGGTTCTTGAGCTATTGATGATCTAATGCATGAG
>DF360190.1:0-45239 GCA_000787875.1 Solanum virginianum | reverse complement strand
TGAGCTATTGATGATCTAATGCATGGCCTATGAGTCAAGTGACTTTATGATGATAAAAATAATGTATATAAGTGATGATTTCATGAAAAGTATCTATAGTCTTGCGAATTGACCATACCATAGATGAGGGGTATGTACCTCATCCACTTTGTCGGGTGGTGGCAATCCCGTACTACCATAGATGTGGGGTATGTACCTCATCCACCTTGTCGAGTGGTGGCACTCCTGTACTACCATATATTAGGGGTATGTACCTCATAAACCTTGTAGGGTGGTGTCAATCCTATACTACTATAGATGAGGGGTATGTACCTCATCCATCTTGTCGGATGGTGGCAATCCCGTATTATCATAGATAAAGGGTATGCACATCATCCACCTTCCAAGTGGGTGGCATGCCTTTGATTCCATGTACTAAGTTGCTTGGTCTATGATGATGGTCTCTTCCTATACGTCATATGTTTCTTAATCGCCTTTCCAAGGGGATGGTAGGCCTTGGACTCCATAATGATGGTCTCTTACTACAAATGTAATATGTTCTATATAAGCATGTCTTACTTCAAGCATCATTCATGCATGTCATGTTGCTAATATACTATCTCTTGCTTACAATTATGCATTTCGATTATGCCGTCTATCTCTTGTTGCATTGTATCCTACATACTTAGTACAATCAAATATATTAACGCATACTTTATGCCTATGTGATGTTACCATGTAGGAATCGAAGCTCCTCACGACCATCCTACTTGTGGCTAGTTTCAACATCTTGAAGATAGCTTGTGGTGAGTCCTCAAGTTCAGGGACATTAGCCTTTATCTCTCTTGCTTATGTTATTTCCTTATGATGAACACTTAGATACTAAAAAGGTGAGTTCGAAAAGTTATTCTTGGCCCCCGCCTAATCTATATTAAAGGTGTTATTGGACAAGTAATGCAATTACGTTAAGTTTTGACTCTTTATGATTTATGTTATTAAACTTTTCTGTTAATCTTTATCTTTAGTTGTACTCTCTTAATGCTTTTACTTTGCTTCCGCGATGAAGGATGTGTGAATGATTTGCTAAGATGCTTGTTTGGAGACCCTTCGGGTTCCTATTCATCTTGTCATATCTAGGCCCTAGGCTTAGGTCATGACAAATACTTGGTGAAATCTTAGAAAATAAGCAAAAGTGTAGAAGGCGGAGAAAAGCGGTGTCACCGACAAACTTGGTAAGCTGCCGAACACTCAGGGAGATTGCCTATCAATACAGAAACCAAGGTTCCAGGTCAAGTCAAGAAGGTGGCCAGATTTGATGTCGCAAAACATACTCAGCGATCCGCCGATGCACAAGTGATCACCTGAAGTTATAGTACCCAAAGCCCCAAAACACTAATCGAAAGGCCATATGATGGATATTTTGGCACATCGCCAAATTGGATCAGCAGTGCAAAAAGTCATCGCCTAATGTTACAGAAGTGGAAGCCTTATAAAGATGCACAGGAAAGCTTTCAAGTGCACATTGGATGTATTGCCGAAGTGATCGGTAATGATAGGTCTTGACTGTCAAATGGCATTTCACAGCACAAACTTTCACACATTTACGTGTAGTATATAAGCAATTTTATAAAGGACATTATACATCATTTGCTCATACTATATGAAAATAATTAGTCTATTGTAGTAGTAAATAAAATTTTCCTCTTAGAGTACAAGGGGAGTTAGAGTTTTGAAGCTTTTGGGCATCAAATTGGAGAATATTGGCTGGTGATAATCAAACCATGTATACTCAATCTTATTACCCATGACTTCTACTTCTATGTATGGTATCGATTCTTTAATTTCTAACATGTTGGGGTGTGCTATTGATACGGGTCTTTGATTTTTTTTAATTAGGGTATTGATATCTTGACTTACCTGTAGTTGATTTGAGTGAATTTACATCCATTACTATGTTTAATATATAATTTCAAGGTTACAAACTTGGGGTTTTACTTTAAATCTATGATTGTTGCTTTAGCCAGAACTATAAGAATGTGGAATGGATATAATGGCTAGAAATCTCTTAGGGTTTCAGTTGAAGTCCAAAGCCATGGATTCAATGGCCAAGGTATTAGAGGTTTTGTTGAGACTTCTTAGGCCAAGCGTGTCCTCAACGGTCCACGTATGATTTCTCAGTTGATTCATGTGAAACACCTTTGTATCATAGCTGTATGGGCTACAATCAACCTAGTCTATTCAGTCGACATCAACTCATGTAGTCAAGTATTTAGACCTAGCTAATAAATTGATTCCCATGTTCGCACATCCCCAATATCTTTCCTTAATTATTGTTTAAATCATTATTTAGAATTTGTTTAACTAAACTCTTATTTTAATTATTGTAACCTCGTAGATCCTACAATTACTTGGTCCAATAAGTCACTTCCTTGTTAAACAATGGTTCCTTGTAGGATCGACCCAAACGTCTAAAGTTGGGTAACTATGTTGATGACAACTGCCCTTTTTCCTTTGAGTAGTAGGGCTGAGCAACATCACCCGATCAACTTATGAAAGAAATCTCCTAAATTATATAACCCCTTTCTCCAACCCTGCCACTCCAATCACTCGGCCACTGTCAAAATTTTTTGTCAAAACTCCAGCAACCTAGGATTTTTCCCCTTTTGGGAGAGATACAGATGCCTTTGTAGACTCATCTGTCATCAGTTCTGATATGTTCTTGATTTTCGTTCCTACACTCGTGGAGCTAATTATGTTGCTAAATGTGTGTATTTCAGGTACCATGGCCCTAAAACAAAGGAAGAGAGAGATACAGGTCATCTAGAGGAGGCTGATAGATGGGCCCTCAAACACCCAAGGCGGTCCTGAGGCCAGCGGATCTCTCAAGGAGCACGGTGTGCAGCCTGATGCATGTTTTGAGTGACCACAAACATGGGCTACTACTAGATTGTCAGGGAAGCCCCAGACTCAGGTCATCATGGTCCACCCTCCAAAGTCTGACAAGGGAGATAACAGAGATAGTAGTTCAATATAGATGACTTCCTCCAAAGAGGGATCTGAGTCTTGATCTGGATAGGAGTCAGAGTTGACGTTTTCAGCAGCACCTCTAGTACCACCCTAACCTCCAGATGTATTATCTAACCAATGGTGCCTGCAGGGCATACAACATATTATGCAGATGATATACAACAGGATGAGAGAGGTCGACCAACCCGCTCTATATTTGAGAAGCCCCAGATCATTACCTCAGGGTTAGAAAGCATCCCCAGGCTTCAGGACACCATCGCCTGGTATAGACTCCAGTGGTTGGCAGCCCTATCGGGGAAATACTCCCCGTCACTGGTTCGTGAGTTATTTGCATCATATGCTGCCATAGTCCTAGGCTCTCTCTCCAAGGGAAAGAGACCCCTTATCAGCCCCAATTGACACATACGAAGGTGAGGGGTGTGCAGGTTGATATCTCAAAGGCCACCATCCGCAGCATACTCTTTGGTCTCAAGTATCAAGCCCCTAAGACCACACAGAGTTTGACTATAGATTAGGGCAGACTTGGGAGGAGGCCCTAATGAGAGATTGAGCTTACAAGGCCATTTTGATGAAATGGTTTACTGACCACATTGCTGAGCAGGACCAAGACATTAAGTGGGTATCTACTTTATTGGAGCCCATCATGAAGGCACCCCTCAGCTTCATCGGCAAATTTTGGTGAGTTGTGATGGGATCATGAATCCGGCCCACACATAAAGATAATACCTTGATGCCAGACCATGCAGTTTTGATTGCCAGCATCTTTGCTAGCTATGACATAAACTGGGCCCACCTGATTGCAGAGCAAATTCATGAGGTGGCCTTGAAGAGGTCTACCTCTATCCTCTTCCCATGTTTGATATATCATCTTTGTATAGTGGCAGAGGTGGAGATACTTTACCATTTGGACACTTAGATCAATATTCAGAGGACTTTGGATGCCAGCTATATAAAGGCTGATGAGAACCCAATTTTCCTCCAGCGAGCACCATGCCCACCAGCCCAGATGTCAGAGATGTTTGCCACAGTTCCACCATCTGAGCCTTCATTTTCTTCCACCACTGGTGCTCCTAATACTGAATGGGCCACCAGATAGAGACTGATATAGAGCGAGGGCCCACTACTACTACTATTGCACCATAGGTCATGCCTACATACGAAATACCTACTAGAATGGTTTACGTGTCAACGGTATCTATTCAGATGGTGGAGCAGAGGTAGGCTCGCACTGAGTCCCAGTTGACTCAGTTACTAAAGCAGATTCAGCCTTGAGTTCGTTAGGCCATTTAAGAGTCTGAGGCATATATGCAAATTTACACTTTGGCTGCTATTCAAGAGAGACTCATATCAGTCAATATCCACATTAATACATTTAAGAGGTGAGTAGAGTAGAGCCTCTGCTCATCACAGCCGGCAGATTTGACGGCCATTTGAATAGAGATCCAGCAGCTTTAGTTCAACATGAGAGCAGCATTAGCAGCACTGATCATGATTCTACAGGCCGATCCCACCGAGGTAGTAGTGGATTTGTTTGCTCTTGGGGATTCCCCACCCTCCTCCATAGAGAAATGACCCTATACTGATGATCCAGATATAGCAAAACTAGTGGCGAGAATGACAGAGAAGGAGCAATTTGAGCTTGCTCAGCTTTGCTCCAAAAAGGATGAGGAGGGGCAGCGGTCATGCGAGTTAAAGTGGATGATGGGTGTTGGACCCTCTGAACAGGTGATCGTTACTAAGGAGACCACCTAGCAGGTTGAGAGTGGTCAAACTCAACCAGAAATCGATGCTTAGGCACCCAAGTATGCTTTTGTTTAACCTCGTGCCTCACTATAATGATATTTTGTGCATTGAGGACAATGCAAACCTTTTTCGATGGGGTGTGGGTAGTTATAGGTCTTAGTGAAGTATGAGTAACTATAGCCTATAACTATCCTAAAATTTTGAGTCTGAGGGGTTTTATTGCCTATATTTTTTTCCCCAAGGATATTTACTTTCTGTTCAATCGACATGTTTAGGATATATAGGTAACATTAGTAGAATGTATCACTAACATCTGTGGAATATGTTAGTTTCTTTTTTGAAAATGATACCCACAAAAAAATGTTTTATTTAGTCTTGATAGCAACCATGCATGTTTGATTAATTGGCAATGTTTTTTTTTTTTATAAGTAAGGTTTAATTATGATGAAAAGCATGACTGAGAGTCTATGTTAATAGTGTAATCAGTGCCATGTGTATGTGAGCTTTCTTTGGTAAATTCTAATATTGTGTTTCAGTTCAGAACTTGCCCTATTACTCTGACTTAGACTGTAGGTTAGTTGGTTAGGAAAGGATCTTAGGTCATTATTCATACATAGTCCACTTAGCCTAAATAACCAACCAAATGTGTAATGTATCCTTTGATCCCAATGTTTGAGCCTTGCATATACCCTTTCTTTGTAAAAACCTAAGTACCCTAGCCTTATTGAATATAAAAACCTAAAACTGGTCATGTTCCTTCCTTGAATATTATGCACCTCGACTGACAAAAAAAGCTTAAGATCAGGGTGGCTACCAAAAGTGGTTCTGGTTCAAAGATCTAATATTGTGCACCTTGACTTAGGCCAAAAGCCTAATTTAATGATGGATGGTGTAAGGATAATCATATAAAATAGGGTGGAATCTAGTGATACATGGAAAAGTATAAGGACCCAGATATTGTATCACCTTAATGGAGCTTGAAAATTGGTTCCAAAAAATTTTGGACCAAAGTGATGCTTCAGGGAAGCCTCTATGGTCCGTGAAGGTATATGGACCGTGTAGAGGTGCCATTAAGTGACCCATGCCCTTGAGTGGATGGTGTTGGCTTTAGTGTGGAGTTTCAGACCAAGGCATACCACATGTGTACCCCACACAGTCCGTGTGAGACTTCACGATCCATATGGTGGACTGTATGGGTGACCTTGGCCTTGAAAATCAACATTTTTGCCAAGGCATTTCACACATAGACCCTCTCGCAGACGTATAGCCTTTCACAATCCGTAAGGCCTTCCATATGGGCGTCGAATTGAAAATTTTGAAAGTATTGGATCACTATCTCGGAACATTGTCAACAAGAATATTTTCTAAGTGAAGCTTCACGGGAGGCCACACAGTCCCTGTGACCTCTCATATATCGTGAAGCCATACGTATGGGTGCCTTTGCCAATTTTCCTCTAAGTATGGAATTACCATCTCAGACCTTCATTAGTGGAAATTTTTCTAAGTGTCAGATCACGGAAGAGTATACGGACCATATACCCCTCCATGCGGACCCCTGGAAATATTTTTCTACTTGATTAATTAATAGCATTTTCATAATTATGATTTCTCTTAAGGGTCTTTTGTAACTACTTATGCTATCTAAAGACATTCAAATGACCTAAACTTTTCTTCGCTCATTCAAATTCACTCTCACCCTTAAAATTATATTCTACTCTATTAAGAACTCCTCTCAAACACTCTAGTTGGAGAATTCGCTTGGGCTTTAAGGAAAGACTCCAATCTTCATCAAATTCTTCTTACTTCTTTTTGGTGAACTTAGGTACGTGGGATTGATTCTTTGTCCCTTTCAACCAAGAAGACCCATACTCTTTTACACTTTATTTATAGAATTTATGCCTACATTAAATATGGATTTGAAGATTATTGATTATTAAATTCAATTGAAGTATGGGCAATGATTTATTGTTGATTTTAAATTGATTTAATCCCTAATAGATTGAAATACATGATTATTATGAAGATTTGAATATGCATTGTCCCTTCAAAGTTTGATTTGAGCATGGATAATCCAAATTGTGATTTGAATGTGAATTTACTTATGGATTTACTTGAATTTTATATTGAATTATTGATTTAAGATTGAATATACATTACCCATTGCTATTCATATATCATTCATGGCATATACATTCATGAGAATTGGAATTTGTGAAATTATAGGTGGGTTAAGCTCATATATATTTTATGAAAAATATCTATTGTTATTGGCTCTTTGAACATATTGGGGGCTTACACCATATCACTATTGTGAATGAGCTATTCCTATGCATGAAAAGTATGGATTGAAATGTGATTTGGCTTTTGAGCCAAGTGTAAATGATTATGAAGAATATTTGTCTTTTAAGCCCAAATGTGCATTGAAATGATTTGAAATGACTTGTGCCTTTTTTGAAAACATGTATATGTATAAGTATTCTTATGGGATGTTGACTTAGCACCAAATAGAGTGGGGGTGTTAGGGCTATCCCCAAGGGTCCTCTTTTTTCTTAAACTATGTGTCAACATAGATATGGTAGCCATTACTTAAATGAACGGGTCGTAAGGAATGGTTACACATTGATATGATATGATATGATATTGAAAATCCTTCTAAAATAACCAGGTTGTAAGAAAGGTGTCCATCACACCAAAATGATGGGGTCGTAAAGTGTGCTGTAAATTACTCTTGTCAAGTAATCTTCTCTTACCGATAGGAGGTCAACATCGAATGAATTCATGTAATAACTCGCATGATTTTGAAATGATAGTCATGGTCACACCCCTCTATATATATGAGCATTATTACATTTCATGCATCACTAATTTCATAGCATATCATTATATCACTCTCTTTCTATATATATCTTTTTTTATATTATCTAACATTGAATGCAGGTTTTATAAGTCATATGCATTGCATACCCACATACCTAGTACATTCAAATGTACTAATGCATACTTTTGCCTACATGATATGACCATGTAGGGATCAAGGACTACCTTCATCATCGGACATGTTTTGGTCACCCTCCTATCTTATGACTAGAGGTATTGTTGGACATCTTGTAGACTCTTTTAGGTTTATATGCTAAGTGGCATATTCGATAATTATGATTATGGTTGTGGCTATCTATTAGATATCATTTTATGGATTAATTATGAGTAATATGATATGCTTTTATCTTATGATGTGAAAGATCCTAAGTCCCATATTTCTCCCATAAAGTAAGTCATACTTACCCGCCCCTTAGTCTTTATGTATTATATGAGTCCACGTTAACCCTTTCCTATGGTATCCTCATAGTGTGAGTCCTATTTTCCTGTCTCTTAGAACTATGCGTTTACTATTTCATATATGTTTTCAAATTGATATGTGTGGATGGATGCTATGAGACTTGTTTGGGCACTCTCAGGTTCCCATTCGCTACGTCACTCCTACACCCTAGGTTCGGGTCATGACAAGCTTGGTATCAAAGTACTAGATTTATAAATAATCCTTGTAGTCCAACGTGTTGCATCGAGTAAAGTCCTATTTATAGGTGTGAAGTACATTATGCCTATGAGTGGGAGGCTATGATTGCTTTTTAGGAATTATCTCTCTTCTTCATGTCTTATGTTGTGTTTTGGACCGTATATTATAGTCTCCTTAACCAAATGATATTCTTGCTACATTACAAAAGATGCCTCCATGAAGAGCCCTTCTACCAAGATCGGCCTCGGCTAATGACGGCCAAACTCCTCAAGGGCCTATGGAAGAGCCTATCTCTAATGGTGAATTATGTATAGCTTTTGCTATGCTTACACAAGTGGTGACTTCTCATACTAGGAAGGATAATCTTCCTCATGATCCCACTCTAACTTCTAGAGTGAGAGATTTCACCAGGATGAATCCTCTGGAGTTCTACGAGCCAAAGGCTGATGAGAATGCTTAAGAGTTTATTAATGAGCTCACTAAGGTGTTGACTGTTATGGGAGTCACTTTTGAGGACAAAGTTGAGTTAGCTGCTTATCAATTGAAAGATGTGGCTCAACTTTGGTACACACAATGGTTGGTGGAAAGGATTTGTGCCAATGCTGTTAATTGTGGAGGAATTCAAGTTTACGTTTCTGGATCGTTTCTTCCCACTTGAACTTAGGGAATCCAAGATGAAAAATTTTATCAACCCTAAACAGGGTGTATGAGTGTGAGCCACTATGCCCTCAAGTTCACAAAGCTCTCCAACTATGCTTCTATGCTTGTGGCTGACCCCCATGCAAGAATGCACAGGTTTATTTCTGGTATCTCTAATTTGGTTATGAAGGAATGTTATACGGCTATGCTTATTTAGGATATAGAAATCTCCAGGCTCATGATATATGTTGAACAGATTGATGAAGAGAAGCTCAAGGAGAAGAGGATGCATGATTCTAAGAGGGCCCATTATGATGGTGGGTTCTCCAACACCAAGGGTGGTGGTTATGACCGCTTTCAACAAGGCTAAGGTTCTAATTCTAGGTTGCTAATGCTAATGTTCCTCCTCCCAAGGCACCGATTGGTGGTGGACCACTTTTTCCCCGACGTGACGAATGTGGAGAGAATCACATGGGTGCTTGTTGGAAGGATTTGGGTGCATGCTTTGGGTTTTGTGAACAGAACCACAAGGTTGATGATTGTACCAAGGTTGCTCAGAAGGGCCAGGGTCAGGTGGCTCAAGGTGGTCAAGGCCAGAAAAGATCTCAACAATACGGTGCCCTAAGAAACAACAGGTTTTATGCTTTGCATGCTCATCAAGAAATTAAGGGGACCCCAGATGTTGTGATTGGTATGTTAAAAGTCTTTGATTTAATGCTTATTCTTTGCTTGATCTGGGTACAAACTTATCTTTTGTGACCCCTCTTTTGGTTGTTAAGTTTTAATTAAGTCCCAAAATCTTGAGGGAGCCTTTTTCAGTCTATACTCTCGTACACGAATTTGTTGTTGCTCATAGAGTTTATTAGGGTTGTCCAGATTCTGTGCTGCATAAAGTTTTCCCGTGGATCTTGTGGAACTTCAGATGTTTGATTTTGATGTTATTTTTGGGATGGATTGGTTGCATGCTTCATATGCCTTTACAAATTGTAGAATCCAGAAGGTCAAGTTCCAATTTCCAGATGAGCTCGTTCTTGAATAGAAGGGTAGTGACTCCTCTATTAAAGGTTGATTTATTTCCTACCTTAAGGCCTAAATGATCTCTAAGTGGTGTATCTATCATATTATAATGGTGAAGGATGTATAATCTGAGTCACCTACTCTTGAATTGATTTCGATGATGAATGAGTTTTTAGACGTGTTTTTCAAAGACTTTCCCTGTATTTCTCCCAAAAGGAAAGTAGACTTTAGCATAGATCTTCTCTCAGATACTCAACCTATCTTTTTTCCTCCTTATCGTATGGCACCGACTGAGTTGAAAGATTAGTTGAAGGATTTATTGGAGAAAGGCTTTATCTAGCTAAGTATATCTCCATGGGGTGCTTTGGTGTGATTTGAAAGAAAGTAAGAAAGATCTCTTTCGATGTGCATTGATTATAGGTAATTGAACAAGGTAACCATCAAAAATAAGTATACATTGGCAAGGATCGATAACTTGTTTGATCAGCTTCAAGGGGCTACCTATTTCTCAAAGATTGACTTTCGCTTCGGTTATCATCAATTAAAGGTTAGGGAGTGTGACATCCCCAAGACAGACTTTCAAACTAGGTATGGGCATTATGAATTTTTGGTAATGTCATTTGATTTGACTAATGCTCCGGCTGTGTGCATGGATCTTATGAATTGGGTATTCAAACCATTTCTTGATAGTTTTGTGGTTGTCTTCCTCGACATATCCTTATTTATTCCCAAAGTGAACGGGAGCATATGAATCATTTGACGTTGGTTCTTTAGACTTTAAGGGGGAAGAAATCGTATGCTAAGTTTAGAAAATGTGAGTTTTGGTTGGGTGAAGTAGGTTAGCTTGGTCATGTGGTGTCTTGCGATAGTATTAAGGTTGACCCAAAGAAGACTAAGGCTGTCAAGAATTGGCCAAGACCTTTGACTCCTTCGAATATTCGGAGTTTACTTCGATTGTCTAGTTATTATAGAAGGTATGTTAAAGGGTTCTGATCTATTGCAGCTCCATAACTAAGTTGACTCAAAAGAAGGCCAAGTTTGTATGGTTGGATGAATGTGAGAAGAGTTTTCAGACTTTGAAGAATCAGCTTACATCGACTCCTGTTTTGACTCTACGTGATGGCTTAGATAAATTTATGATAGATTATGATGCTTCTTGGATTGTGATGCTTCTTGGATTGGGTTGGGTTGTTTCTTATGAAACATAGTAAGGTGATAGCTTATGCATTGAGGTAGTTGAAGGTACATGAGCATAATTACCCAGCTCATTATCTTGAGTTAGCAGAGGTGGTGTTTGCTTTGAAGATTTGGTGATAGTACTTATATGGGGTTCATGTTGATGTTTCACCTATCACAAGAGATTTCAATATTTGTTCACTCAAAGGGATCTTAACTTGAGGCATAGAAGGTGGTTGGAACTCCTTAAAGACTATGACATGAGTGTGCAATATCATCTCGACAAGGCAAATGTAGTATCTAATGCTCTTAGTAGGCTATCTATGGGAAGTGTGGCTCATATTAAGGGAGAGAATAAGGAGTTGGCAAAGGATGTTCAGCGTTTGGCTAGATTGTGTGTTAGATTGGCCGGCTCTAATGATGGTGGTATTCATGTTCAAAATGGGGCCGAATCTTCTGGGGTAGTTGATGTTAAGGCTAAGCAAGATCTAGACCCATCATTGGTTGAGTTGAAGAAATTGGTTGCCGAAAAGGAGATAGAGGTTTTCTCCTAAGGGAGTGATAGTGTGCTTCGGTATAAAGATTGGTTGTGCATTCCGGATGTTGATGATCTTAGGAGGGTAATCATGAATAAGGTCCATAACTCTCATTATTCTATTTACCCGAGATTAACTAAGATGTACCAAGATTTGAGAGAAGTGTATTTGTGGCATGGTATGAAGAAGGATATAGCCAAGTTTGTATTCGAACGCCCTAATTGTCATCAAGTGAAGGTAGAGCACCAAAGACCCAGTGGTTTGACTCAAGATATTAAAATTCCTACTTGAAAATGGGAAGATGTGAACATGAATTTTGTGGTTGGGTTGCCTAAGACCCGAAGGTAATTTGACTCAATTTGGATTATTGTTGATTGAATGACTAAGTCAGCTCATTTCCTACCAATCAAGACTACCTTTAGTGTCAAATTATACAAGGTTGTATAATACTAAAATGATAGCTATTGTTATATGCAAACTCAATCAATGGAGGGTAATCATCCCAACTACCCTTAAGCTTATCCAAGAGTTGGTGAAGTTGCATGATGTGCCTAGGTCTATCATATCGGATCGTGGCACACAATTTACTTCTCACTTTTGGAGGTCAGTTTAATGAGGACTTGGTACTAACTTGAAGTTGAGTACCGCCTTTCATCCTTAAACCGATGGTCAAGCTAAGAGAACAATTCAAACTTTAGAGGACATGTTAAGGGATCGTGTGTTAGAATTCAAGTGTAATTGGGATGATCATCTACCACTATTAAGTTTGCTTATAATAATAGCTTTTATGCTAGCATTAGTATGGTACCATTTAAAGCTTTGTATGGTAGGAGATGTAGATCTCCGGTGGGGTGGTTTGAGTTAGGAAAGATGGCCTTGATTGGCCTGAATTTTGTATTGGAGGCTATGGAGAAGGTGAAGTTGATTAGAAAGAGGTTGAAGATGGCTCAATGTCACAAAAAGTCCTACTCAGATGTTAGGAAGAGAGATCTTGAGTTTCATGTTAGGGACTGGGCATATATGAAAGTCTCACCTATGAAGGGTGTAATGTGTTTTGGAAAGAAGGGCAAGCTAAGTCCCCGATATGTAGGTCCTTATGAGGTTGTTGAGTGGATTGGGACTATGGCTTATAGGTTAGATTTTCCTCTGGATAAGTTCTATTCACCTGATTTTCCATGTGTCTATGTTGAGGAAATTGGTTAGTGATCCTAGTACCATTATGCGTTTGGAAGGTGTTGAGGTTGAGGAGAACTTGTCTTATGAGAAAGTTCCGGCTAAATTTTTTTATTAGCAAGTAAAGCGGCTTCACAACAAGGATGTAGCTTTGGTTAAGGTGCTTTGGAGAAATCAATATGTGGAGAACGCTACATGGGAAGAAGAGTTGAACATGACGAAATGATATAACCCTCTTTTCCAATCTACTCAAGCCTAAGGTATTAGGTTCTTTCGATTCCAAGTGGTCCTAATTCTTTCACTTTTCATGACATGAGATGCATACATATGTACAAAAATAGTTTTTAAAATGTTTTGAATGATTTGAATATATTTTGATATGAGTTTTAATGACTTTATGATTTTCATGAGATGAAATATGCATTGTATCTTATGCTTTGATGTCTCATGTTCTAAGTCAAGCCTTGTTCTAACATATTCAAGGACGAATGTTCCCAATGGGGAGATGATTAAGGACCCGAACTTTGTATGACCTTAATGGAGCTTGGAATTTGGTTCCAGAAAGAATTGGACAAAGGTGATGCTTTAGGGAAGCCTCTACGGTCTATGTAAAGGTATACAGACTGTGTAGAGGTGTCATGAAGTGACCCTTGGCCTTGTGTGGAGAGTGTTGGCTTTAATGTGTAGTTTGAGACTAAGGCATACCACACATGGACCCCACACGATCTGTGTGAGGCTTCACGGTCAATATGGTGGACCATATGGGTGACCTTGCCCTTGAAAATCCATATTTTCGCCAAGGCATTTCACACATGGACCCTCTCACGGACCGTATAGCCTTTTCATGGTCTATGAGGCCTTTCGTATGGGCGCTGGAGTGAAAATTTTCTATGTATTGGATAACCGTCTCAAAACTTTGTCAACAAGAATTTTTTCTAAGTAAAGCTTCATAGGAGGCCACACGGTCCGTGTGACCTCTCACAGGCCGTGAAGCCATCCGTAAGCATGCCTATGCCAATTTTCTTCTAAATATGAAATTACCATCTCAGACCTTCGTTAGTGAAAAGTTTTCTAAATATTGGATTGCGAAAGATTATACGGACCATATATCCTTACATGGACCGTATACCCCTCCATACTAACCCCTGGAAATATTTTTCTACTTATTTCACTATTTTTTGTAATTACGATTTCTCCCAAGGGTCTTTTGTGACTTCCTATGCTATCTAAATACATTCAAATGACCTAAACTCTTCTTCACTCATTCAAATTCTCACTCACCCTTAAAATTATATTCTACTATCTTAAGAACTCCTCTCAAAGACTAGTGGAGAATTAGCTTGGGATTCAAGGAAGGACTCCAATCTTCATCAAATTCTTCTTACTTCTTCTTGGTGGACTTAGGTATGCGGGATTGATTCTTGGTCCCTTTCAACCAAGAAGACCTAAACTATTTTACACTTGATTTATAGAATTTTAGCTTACTTTAAATATGAGTTTTGAATATTATTATTTATTAAATTCAATTGAAGTATGGGCTATGCTGTATTGTTGATCTTAAATTAATTTAAGCCCTAATATGTTGAAATACATGATTATTATGAAGATTTGAATATGCATTGTCCCTTTAAAATTTGATTTGAGCATGAGTAATATAAATTGTGATTTGAATATGGATTTACTCATATTGAATTGTTGATTTAAGATTGAATTTATATTTCTCATTACTATTCACATATCATTCATGATATATACATTCATGAGCATTGGAATTTATAAAACTATCGGTAGGTTAAGCTCACAAATGTTTTATGAAAATGATTTCGGTGAGTTAAGCTCTCATATATGGTTATGACAAGAATGTTATCACATAAATGTCTATTATTATTGGCTCTTTGAGCCTATTGGGTGTTTGGACCATATTGTTATTGTGAATGGAGTTTTTCCTATGCATGAAAAGTATGGATTGAAATTTGATTTGTCTTTTTAGCCCACGTGTGAGTGATTATGTAGAGTATTTGGCTTTTAAGCCTAAATGTGCATTGAAATGATTTGAAATGATTTTTGCCTCTTTTTGAAAGTTTGTATATGTATAAGTATTCTTGTGGGATGTTTGACTTAGCGCCGAATGGATTGGGCGCATTAGGGCTATCCCCAAGTGTCCTCTCCCTTTCCTTGAACTATGTGCTAGCATAGGTATGGTAGCCATTACCAAAATGATTGAGTTGTAAGGGATGGTTATTGATTTAATGATATGATATGGTATTGAAAATTCTTCTGAAATGATCGGGTCATAAGGAAGTAGGCCATCACACTAAAATGACCGGATCGTAAGGTGTGGTATAGATTACCTTTGGTAAGTAATCTTCTCTCATCCGATGGGAGGTCAACATTAGGCAAATTCATGTAATAACTCGTATGAGTTTGAGATGTTAGTTATGATTACATCCCCACTATTTATGAGCATTATTGCATTTCATGACATATTATTATACTACTCATCTTTGGATATGTACTTCTTTCTATATTATGTGCCCTTGTCATCTAATATTGAATGCAGGCCTATTAAGTCATATGCACTGCATGCCCACATACTTTTAGCACATTCAAATATACTAACGCATACCTTTTACGTACATGATCTAATCATGTAGGGACCGAGACTACCTTTATCCACCGTTTGCCGGTTAGATAAGATTTGAGAAAGTGTTGTGGTATGTCCTATCTTCTAAGGACAAGCCACCATCTATCTATCTTATATTGTTTCTGTTTTGCTATTTAGTTTGAGGTTGAACCTGAGACATGTCTTGGCCCCCGTCCTATTCTATGACTAGAGACATTGTTGGACATCTTGTAGACTCTTGTCGAATTTATATGTTATATATTGTATTTGGAGCCTACGATTATGGTGGTCTATTGGATATAACTATTATGTATTGATTATGAGAATTATGATAAGTATGTATGCTTGACGTGGAAATATGAAAGATCCTAAGTCCCGAATTACTCCCATAGAGTGAGTCGTACTTACCCATCCCTTTGTCCTTATGTGGTACGTGTTACATGATCCATGCTAATCTACTTCCCTATAATATCCCCATAGTGTGAGTCCTACTTTCCCATGCCTTAGAACTATGCATTTACTATTTGTATACGCTTCCGAACCGATGATGTGAATATGGATACTTTGAGGCTTATTTGGGGACTTTCGGGTTCCCATTCGCCATGTCACTCCTAGACCCTTAGTTTGGGTCGTGTCAGAGATGGTATCAGAGCACTAGCTTTATAACTAGTTCTCGTAATCCAGCATGCCGTGTCAAGTAGAGTCTTATTCATAGGTCTGAAGAGCGCCACATCTATGGGTAAGAGGCTACAAGGCATTTTAGGAAATATTTTACTTTTTAATGATTCTTATCATACCATGCAATGTGTCTTAAGATTTCCTATCTCCATCCCTCCCTTCTGAATACGGAGAGCTACTATCGGCTCGTAATACAAACTATGCAAGGAAGATGTTGTAGCTGGTCTTATAGATGAGGTTAACAGGAAGTTGGTGAAGGATGTGCATTTTTTGACAAGCTTGCTCCTTTGGATATTCAAAGTTTTCTTGTATCGGTTGATTATGATAGAAGGTTTGTTGAATGTTTCTTATCTATAGCATCTCCATTGACCAAGTTAACTCAAAAGAAGGCCAAGTTGTATGGTCAGATGAGTGTGAGAAGAGTTTTCAGACTTTGAAAGATCAACTTACGTCGGCTCCTGTTTTGATCGAATGGCTTAGATGAGTTGGTGGTGTATTGTGATGCTTCTCGGATTAGGTTGGGTTGTGTACTTATACAACATGGTAAGGTGATAGCTTATGTGTTGAGGCAATTGATGGTGCATGAGTATAATTATCCGACTCATTATCTTGAGTTAGCGGCGGTGGTATTTGCCTTGAAGATTTGAAGACACTATTTGTATGGGGTGCATGTTGATATTTTCACTGACCACAAGAGTTTGAAATGTATGTTCACTCAAAGGGATCTTAACTTGAGACAAGGAAAAAGGTTGGAACTCCTTAAGGACTATGCCATGAGGGTACAATATCATCCCGACAAGGCAAATGTTATAGCCGATGCTCTTAGTAGGCTATCTATGAGAAGTGTGGCTTATATTGATGAAGGGAAGAAACAGTTGGCAAATGATGTTTACTGTTTATCTAGATTGGGTGTTAGGTTGGCTTGCTCTAATGATAGGGGTTTTCATGTTCAAAATGGGGCCGAATCTTCTATGTTTGTTGATGTTAAGGCTAAGCTAGACATAGACCCATCATTGGTTGTGTTGAAAAGGTTGGTTGCTGGAAATAAGATAGAGATTTTCTCTCAAGGGGGAGATGTGTAATTCTGTACCAAGATCGATTGTGTGTTTCGAAAGTTGACGGTCTTAGGGAGATGATCATGAGTAAATCCCATAACTCTCATCATTCTGTTCACCCGAGATCTACTAAGATGTATCGAGATTTCAGGGAAGCGTATTGGTGGCATGGTATGAAGAAGGATACAGTCAAGTTTGTATCCAAATGCCCTGATTGTCAACAAGTGAAGGTAGAACACCAAAAGCCTAGTGGTTTGACTTAAGATATTGAAATCCCTACTTGGAAGTGGGAAGATGTGAACATGGATTTTGTGGATGGTTTGCCTCGGACCCAAAGGCAATTTGACTCAATTGGGTTATTGTTGACCAGATGACTAAGTCAACTCATTTTCTACCGGTCAAGACTACCATTAGTGTCGAAGGTTATGCAAGGTTGTACATCCAAGAGTTGGTGAGGTTACATGGTTCACTTAGATCTATCATATCAGATCATGACACCCAATTTACTTCTCACTTTTGGAGGTCATTTCAAAGAGAACTTGGTAATAAGGTGAAGCTGATTAGGGAGAGGTTGAAGATGGCCCAAAGTCGCCAAAGTTCCTATTCAGACGTTAGGAAGAGGGATCTTGAGTTTCATGTTGGTGATTGGGTATATGTGAAAGTCTCACCTTATAAAGGGTGTAATACGTTTTGGAAAGAAGGGCAAGTTAAGTCCCCGATATGTAGGTCCTTATGAGATTATTGATGTGGATTGGGAATATAGCTTATAGGTTGGATTTGCTTTCGGATTTGAGTTCTATTCACTCGGTTTTCCATCTGTCTATGTTGAGAAAGTTGGTTGGTGATCCTAGTACTATGGTACCTTTGTAAGGTGTTGAGGTTGAGGAGAACTTGTTTTATGAGGAAGGTCTGGTTGAGATTTTGGATAGAAAAGTGAAGCGGCTCCACAACAAGGATGTGACTTCGGTTAAGGTACTTTGGAGAAATCAACATGTGGAAAGTGCTACATGTGTGTAGATACGTAATTTTTGACCAAACCTAATTTATCTACCTTTTTAGTACTTAAATATTTATTTATGTATTTTTCTAAATTGATATTTTTATTTTAGCCTTATTTATAGTAGGTTTGATTAAAATATTTAAAAATTATAAAAATAGAGTCATATTTTTAGATAAGTTTGTTTTAATTTATTTCCAAAAATATATAGAAATATGGTTTTTTAGATTTTAATAAACTAGATTTTTATTTTAAATTATAAGTTTAGATTAGCTATTTAACTTTTCCTAAATTATGCTAACTTAAAAAAATTAAATAATCTTTCATTCTTATATATATTTCTTTTTCTTTTCTAAATATTCACACACACACACACACACACACACACACACACACACACACACACACACACACACACACACACACACACACACACACACACATATATATATATATATATATAACAAAAAAAAGGAAAAGAAAAAGAAAAACCCAAAAAAGGGGAAAAAAAAAGAGAAAGAAAAAGAAAAACCTAAAATCCTAAAAATTAGCCTTAACTATCCCATTCTCCCCCAACCACAAAATTCCTACTTTTCTCACTTGCATACACACACACGTTTTCTTCTTTTAAAAAAAATAAAAAAAATAAAAAATTCTACACCACACACATGCCACAGTTAACTAAAAAGCCTAAAATCACTGCCCCATCCCCAATCTGCACACACACATGTTTTCTTTTCATTTAAATATATATGGTATTTGCCTTGAACACATGCATGCTTTTCTTAAAAAAAATTAATAAAAAGAGAATTTTTTTTAAATATAACACAAATCTCTCAACTCTCCTTATTTTTTTCAACTCCCACACCACATTCCCACTATAATACAACTTCCTCACCAAGAACTTTTGCCCCACTTTCCTAAACATGAAATTTGGGGTTTTTTTATTTGGTTGGACTGAACCCCAGTAATAGGGTTGCCTAAGTATCTTGTGAAACAAGAATCAGGTCAAACGTAGTTCAGTAATATGATTTTGTTTTCCTGTTTTGCTCTCTTTTTTCAATTTTCAAAGCAAGGGTAAAGGAAACAAATTGCACATCGACATGAGTAGTAATGTATGACCTAATATTTGGGTTAAGAATGTTTGGCTTTCATCATATCAACCTTTAAAATGTCCACCAGAACTTAAGATATTAAATAGAAAGAAATCAAATCGTATATAATATCTCTTCACAACATCAACAATGACGACCACTTCGGTCATTTGGCCTTCTATATCTATTAAATACAAAGTATTATTGGACAATACCTTCACTATAATGAATGGTTCTTGCCAGTTTGGAGAAAATTTTTCCTTACTCTTGGCTTGGTGTTGTAGGATATGCTCAATACTAATTGCCCCACTTCAAAACGCCTGGGGCGTACCTTTTTATTATATGCTCGTGCTATTCTCTTCTGGTATAGCTGATCATGACATACTAATGCCAATCTCTTCTCATCAATCAAGCTTAGTTTCTCCGATCATGTTTTGACCCATTCATCATCATCAATTTTGGCCTCTACAATAGTTCAGAGGGATGGAATCTCAACTTCTGCAGGTACAACTACTTTGATCCCATATACTAGCAAATAAGGAGTAGCGCCTATTGATGTATGAACTATAGTGCGATAACCCAATAATGCAAAAGGTAGCTTTTCATGCCAATGTCGAGAACCTTGCACCATTTTGCGGAGTATCTTTTTCATATTCTTGTTTGCAGCTTCTACAACCCTATTTGCCTTTGGGCGATATGGGGTTGAATTTTGATGTTCGATCTTAAATTGATGACACACCTTTCCCATTAAATTACTATTAATATTGGTAGCATATCCATAATAATTATATTTGGGATACCAAACCGATATATAATGTTACAATGAATGAAGTCTACTGCAACCTTTTTGGTCACAGACTTGAAAGTCACTGCTTCTACCTACTTTGTGAAATAATTAATGGCTACCAAAATGAACCTGCGGCCATTTGATGCTTTAGGTTTGATCGTCCCAATCACATCTATTCCCCAAGCCACAAAAGTCCATGGAGCGGATATCATATGGAACTCTGAGGGTGGAGAATGTATCAAATCACCATACATTTGGCATTTATGGCACTTACTAACAAATTGTATAGAGTCCTGCTCCATGGTAAGCCAATAATAACCCGCTCAAAGTATTTTCTTTGCCAGGATGTACCCATTCATATGTGGCCCACAGACTTCTGAATGCACTTCAATCATGATGGTTAAAGATTCTTTGGTATTTACACACCTTAAAAGACCTAAATCAGGGGTCCTCTTATACAAGATCCCTCCACTTAAGAAGAAACCGTTAGTTAGCCGTCGAATAGTTCTCTTTTGCTTACTAGTAGTGCCTATCGGATACTCTTCAAATTGAAGGTATGCTTTGATATCATGGAACCAAGGTTTCCATCAAGTTTTTTCGTCGACCACATTACAATAAGCATGTTGGTCATGAATCTATATGTATAGTGGGTCGATGTAAGCTTTATCTAGATGATGGAGCATCGAGGATAGGGTGGCTAAGACATCAAAAATCTCATTATGAGCCCTAGGAATGTGTCTGAACTTCACTAAAATAAACTGGCGGCAAAGCTCTTGCAAGCAACTTTGATAGGGGATAAGCTTTGTATCACGACTTTGCCATTCTTCTTGTAGTGATATTATTGCATGATTTATAAACTGTCTTCTCTCGCGCACCCCCTCCGAGTCTCTGAAAGCATAGGGTAGCCAGTCTGTCACACCCCTATTTTTTCCTGACATGTGAGTTTTGCAAAATAGGGTTTTTCAAATTAAAGTGAAGTTATTGAAAAGAGATTTTATTTATTCAGAGTCGCCACTTAGAATTGAGTTTTAGTGTTCCAAGTCACCTTATTTAAATCCCTAATCAAAAGAAAGTTGACTCTTTTATTATTGGTCTACGAATACAAAGATCGGGTAAGAAATTCTGTTGATAGAAGGGAAGGTGTTAGGCACCTCTCGAGTCCCGTGGTTCTAGCATGGTTTCTTTTATCAAGTAATTTTTTAGGATAAAAATTGTGTTTACGAACCTTAATTTGCTCTTTTTTTATTATTATTATGGATTTTATGAGTCTCAACTTAAATGCATCACCGCATTATTCGTCTAGATGTTAGAGGCATGGCTGCCTTCTCTACATCTTAAAAATTCTCTATAATATAATTTTAATCTGGATTAAGGAAAAAGTTGATTATTAAAATCATTTGGTCATGGTGCGTCACCGCATACTTGAGGAAAAGATTAGCGTGTTCACTAAGATGTGCAAATACATTCTTTATGAAGAATAAAATTTTCTATTATTATCATTATTATTAATAAAAAAATATTTTTAGATAAACTTATACTTTTAGAAAATGAAACCTATGCCCGTCTAACAACAAGGACATTTATTTATCTCTTGTAAACTTGAGATTATCCTTTCTAATTTTATATTTTGTTTAATTCCCAATAAGGTCTTGAAGTAACCCACAACTAACTTTTATTCCTTTAAGAATTTTTAGTAATACTCGTAAGTTTGACACAAAATTATAATTAATCATGAATATCCATCAATATAAATAAATAGCCAAATAAATAAATAAACAAATAATAATAATAATAATTATTAATCATGAATATCCATCAATATAAATAAATAGCCAAATACATAAATAAACAAATAATAATAATAATAATAATAATAATAATAATGATGATAGCAATAATAATAATTAGCTATTCCTTGATTTTACAATTTATTTATATTTTGCTAATGACCTTTTATGAGCATGTATTTCAATATCAAAGATGCATTGAATATGGAACGAAAAAGCGAGATGCATTCAATTGGAGTAAAAAAATCTGCTGCAAACTTTTATGTTTTAGAAATAAAAATTTCATTTGTTTTTTTAACTCAAATTAAATTTATCTGGCTTTTTCGTTCCATATTCAATGCACCTTTGATATTGAAATATATGCTCATAAAAGATCGTTAGAAAAATATGAATAAATTATAAAATCAAGGAATAGCTAGTTATTATTGTTGCTATCGTTATTATTATTATTTGTTTATTTATTTATTTGGCTATTTATTTATATTGATGGATATTCATGATTAATTATAATTTTGTGTCAAACTTACGAGTATTACTAAAAATTCTTAAAGGAATAAAAGTTAGTCATAGGTTACTTCAAGACCTTATTGGGAATTTTAAGAAATAGAAAATTAGAAAGGTTAATCTCAAGTTTACAAGAGACAAATAAATGTCCTTGATTTTAGACGAGCATAGGTTTTATTTTCTAAAAATATAAGTTTATCTAAAGATTTCTTTTTATTAATAATAATGATAATAATAGAAAATTTTATTCTCCATAAAGAATGTGGTTGCAAATCTTTGTGGAGACGCTAATTTTTTCCTCAAGGATGCGGTGACGCACCACGACCAAATGAGTTTAATAATCAACTTTTTCCTTAATCCAGGTTTAAATTGGATTATAGAGAATTTTTAAGATGTAGAGAAGACAGTCATGCCTCTAACGTCTAGACGAAGAATGCAGTGACGCATCTAAGTTGAGACTCATAAAATTCATAATAATAATAATAAAAAAATGAGCCAATTTAGGGTCGTAAACACAATTTATTCTAAAAAATAATTAAGACAAGTATAGGTTGATAAAAACGGCCATGCTAGAACCACGGGACTCGAGGGGTGCCTAACACCTTCCTCTCGGTCAACAGAATTCCTTACCCGATCTTTGTATTCGTAGACCAATAATAAAAGAGTCAACTTTCTTTTGATTAGGGATTTAAATAAAGTGGCTTGGAACACTAAAACTCAATTCCAAGTGACAACTCTGAATAAATAAAATCCCTTTTCAATAATGTCACTTTAATTGAAAAAACCCTATTTTGCAAAACTCACATGTCAGGAAAAAATAGGGGTGTGATATTAGGAAGTGGAACCAAGTATGATGTGATGATATCTCCATCCTTTCCAATCTACTAAGGTACTAGGTTCTTCCTTTTCCAAGTGGTCCTAACTCTTTCATTCTTGCATTTTATGACATGATATGTGTACATGTGCACCAAAGTGATTTTTATGATGTTTTGAATGATTTGAATAAGTTTTAATGAATTTATGATTTTTCAAGTAATGAAAATGCATTGTATCTGGTCATCGCATGTTTCATGTTCTAAGTCAATCCTTTCAAGCCTTATTCATGCACAATCGAGGATGAATGTTCCCAAGAGGGAGATGATGTAAAGATCCAAATGATGTATGACCTCATTGGAGCTTTACAATTTTGTTTTCAAAGAGATGAAGACCAAGGTGATGCTCCATGGAATCCCTCACGATCCATGTGAGGCTATATGGACCGTGTAGGGCCTCTATCGAGTGACCCTTGGCCTTATGTGGTGTGTTGGACCTTACTCATGGAGTTTTGCACTATGGCATGCCACACTTGGACCCCACATGGGCCGTGTGAGGCTTCACAGACCGTGTGGTAGCGTTGTCTTGGAATTTCCACAATTTGAGACCAAGTACAGGGGTATGGCCAAGTATATGGTTCGTACAAGGTGGTACAATCTGTTCTCCCATATGGCTTCCGGAGTGAAATTTTTCAAAGTATAGAATCATAGTCTTGAAACTTTATCATGGATAAATTTTTCTAAGGGAGGTGGTACAAGCAAGCACACGACCCATGTGGCCTTGTACGACCCCTGTGGCCGTCTGTATGGGTGGTTTTGTTGAAAAATTCCATGTATGAGATTATCATTTTGGACCTTCATTAAGTGAATTTTTCCCATGTGTTAGATCACGGGCAAGTATACGGTCCGCATAACATGTCACAGATCATATGGTCCTCTAGGAGGCAATGTTTTTCAATTTTTCAACTCATTTTGTTAATGGCATTTTCATAATTATGGATTATCCTAAGGGTCTTTTGTGACTTCCTATCCTACTTAAAGACTTCCTAATGACCTAAACCTTATTCCTCTCAATCAAATTCATTTCTCACATTTAAAATTCTCTCAAGTCTCTCTCAAAGAACTCTAGTGGGAATTTAGCTTGGAAATCAAGGGACGGCTCATTCTTCTTCAAATATCTCTTGAACCTTCTTCATTAGCTAAGGTATGTGAGATTGATTCTTGGTCCCTTTCAACCAAGAATACCCAAAACACTTTTGTACTCAATTTGATGGAATTTTAACGTACTTTAAATATGGGTTTTTAATATTATTATTTATTAAATTCAATTGAAATATGGACTATGTTTATTTGATGATTTTAAGTCGATTTAAGCCCTAATATGATGAATTGCATTGAAGTTACGCAGTTATGAATGTGCGTGTCCCCTTTAAAGCTCGATTTATGCATGAGTAATGTATATTATGATTTAAATATGAATTTTACTTACATTTTTACTTGAATTTCATAATGTATTGTTGATTTAAGTTTGAATCTCTATTACTAATGCTATTCTTATTTAATTCATAACATATACATTCATAAGCATTGGATTTATGAAATTATCGGTGGGTTGAGCTCACACATGTTTTATGAAAATAATTTTGGTGAGTTAAGCACACATATATGGTTATGACAAGAATGTGATCACATAAATATCTATTGTTATTGGCTCTTTGAGCATATTGGGTGCTTGCACCATATTGTTAAATGAATGGGCTATTCCTATGCATGAAAAGTATGGATTTGAAATGTGATTTGGCTCTTTAGCCCAAGTATGATTAGTTATGAAGAATGTTTGGCATTTAAGCCTAAATGTACATTGAAATGATTTGAAATAACTATTGCCTCTTTTAGAATGCATGTATATGTATAAGTATTCTCATGGGATATTTGACTTAGCACCGATGTATTGGCCCGTCAGGGCTGTTTTCAAGGGTCCTCTCCCTTTCCTTGAATTATTGCCAATAGAGGAATGGTAGCCATCACCAAAATGATTTGATTATAAGGGATGGTTTTTCATTTAATGATAAGATATGATATTAAAAATCCTTCCGAAGTGATCGAGTTGTAAGGAAGGTGGCCGTCACACTGAAATGATGGGATCGTAAGGTGTGATGTAGATTACCTTTGGCAAGTAATCGTCTCTCACCCGATGGGCGGTTAACACAGGGCAAATTCATGTAATATCTTACATGAGTTTGAGATGTCGGTTATAGTTACATCTCCACTATATATGAGCATTATTGCATTTCACGGCATATTATTGATGATGTTCAATAAGAAAGCGATTGTTGTCATCAATTAATCTAACCAATGGTTAGGGTCGAATCCACAGGGAATATAGGGCTTGACTACAAGAATTCACTATCAATCATTTCGAGTATTTATAACTAAAATCTCCAAATGGGTGGGGTGGTGGTGGTGGTTGTGGTTGTGATTTAAGAATCAAACTAAAAATAAACACTATACTGACTATGTGAGAAAACATTCAAATTACTATTTGGAAATAAAAATAAAATAAACACTATGCTACTATGCAAGAAAACACTCAAATTTAGGGACAACTTGAGAATTGTGTTCCCCATGGTTCGTTGACTCGATTACCCTAGACAACATAACTCTAATCGTAGAAATGTAATAAATCTAGGTTATCTCAAGTCAACCATCTATGGTTCCCACAACCCCAAATTGTAGGTGGTTAGCTACTCATCGCTAAGGCAAAACCAATAAATATACAAATACAAGACATTGTTGAGAATTTTACCCAAAGCAATGAAGAGTGATAACACCACAAGTTGCAAATCACAAACTTGATATATTGAGAATGAATACAATATATGATTTGCACTTCTCAAAAATGGGTTTTCCAAGAGAAAATTAAAATCTACACTAAAACCCTAAAGTAATCTAGAGAGAATATTCAAAGGCTCCTTCAATATTCAAGTCTGGGATCCTCCCTCAAATAAACCCTAACATAAAGTATATATAGTAGTTACAAATTTAACCCTAAAAATTACACAGAAAATATAACTGGCAGCAAGTACATCTCACAGGTACGACACGTATGGTGACCTACTAGTCATAATTGGGGTCTCATACGAGGCACTTGGCATTTTGGATTTGACTGTTATGACCCATTGGCACGCACGAGTCATTGCTTAAGCTACAACTCGTATGCTCTTCTTGTAGTCTAGGCCTTTAGTTTTTTGTTCAAAATTTTGGCTCTCTATTTCTTTCTACGATTCCACCTATACGAGTCGTATTGAGACCTATGACTCGTAGTGTGGCCTCGTAAGGCTGACCTCCACTTAGCAGATTTTTGAGGTTTTGCTCTCTGTTTCTGGTTACAAGATCACTCTACGACTAGTAGCTTTGGCTATAGCTTGTACTTGAGCTCTATGTTCTGCACTTCAGTAAAATCTATAATTTTTCTCCAAAATCATGTTAACCTACCTTTTCTGTAATAGCAACACAAAAATACATAAAAACCATAAAATATCGCATTAAGAACTCACAAAATTCTTTGTTTTAGGCATCAAATATGCTGTATTGTGATAGCACATCATTTACATCAAGCGTTGACTCAATCTAAGCAGACAACTTTAGGTAGCCAACTTTAATTTTCAAAACAAGATTGCAAAGCTACTAAGCAAAATAAAAACACAAAGATGTATCTGGTAACCCAACTATGATAAGCTAAGGAGCGTCAACCATCCACAATCACTGGTATAGTCATATGCTAATCAAGTAGTGTAGATGCCCTCACAGAAAAGAAGTCCCTCTTACTCACTCAAAAAACATTTAGAATTCAGGGATTGTGGAAGCATTCTCACTCACACAAATGAAATTCGTACAAAATGACTAAAACCATATGCTTGCCCCTATACTGAATATCTGGATTGGCAACAAAGTGGATTTGGATCACTTTAGGACTTAACGACTTGTAACATAGGCTCACAGGGCTTTAGTATGGTATTTTAGGCAAGTAGTGACTAGAAGCTACCCTTGAACTATGTTTACCAACAGTTTTACCTTTATAACCCAATAATTTTCACTAAGTCCATCCTTATTCTCCTGTTTCAAGCTTTCCCCAGGTGCCTTCTTTCTCTTTTTCAGTTGTACCTTATTTCTGAACTCATTTTTGCTGATTTTTCTCAATTGAAGGAACTTTTCTTTTCCTTTTCCTCACCCAGCGCATGACTTTTCATTTCTTTCTTTATTTCCCAACTAACCACCTCATTTTCATTACTTTACCACAACAAAGGTCACCCTCAACTTAGGCTTTTTGCCTGAGGTGAAATACATAAGATCTATCCCCCAAACAGGGCCACCATTGGTAGCCACCCTCAACTTAGGCTTTCAGCCTCAATCAAGGTTCTGCCTGAGGTGAAGTACATAATATCTATTCTCTAAATCAGGGCTACTATTTATAGCCACCCTCAACCTAGGCTTTCAGCCTCAATCAAGGTTCACATATTCAAGGATAGACCAGGGCCAATATCAAGGTATTTCATAAAAACAAGGCTGAGCTAGCTAGGTGTCTAGAAAGAATGAGTGCATATGAGGCTAAAACATTTGGAACAAAGGGTTCAATAACACATTTGGTAGGTCATTTAGGCAAGAGTAGACTCACTAAAAGAACAAGGCCTAAGACCCTTTCCAAATCAACCTCATAACCAGACCAATCTTAGAGTAACACGGCAAGTTTTGAGTCCATACATGATACATGAATGTAGCAAAGATAAGCTCACAACACACAATACATTGCCCACACAATCAAGTATAGACTCACAGTTAATGCTTCCAGCCTCAACTTACATTCTCATTATCAGAACAATCGTCACCAGATAATCAAAATGCATGATTGTATCAATAACTAACAATCTAAAAATTTTTGAGGGTACCTAATTTTTCATCAAAATTTAAAAATTGTGTATACGCCAAAAGGTTATAACTACTATATATCTACAAATTATCTATAATACCTAAACATGCTAGTTCAACAGAAATTAAATATCCACAAGGGAAAAGAAATACGACAAGAAAATCTTGGGATAAAAAATAAGAAAAGTTATGGACTCGAGGCTACTCAGACTTCACTTTAATCCATAACTTCCCACACCCCACCAAAATAGAATACTTTGTCCTCAAAGTAAAGACATGAATGAAAACTGAATAACAGAAACAAATACACACACACACACATTAAAAACCAATATTTTAAAACTACACATCCAAAACAAAAGTGAAAAGAACATTAAAGATAAAAGATTTAAACAAATACAAAACCAACATAACAAAAACATTATCTAACCAAAAGACAAAGTATCCATAGATAGAAAATAAGTGCTGGGATAAAAAACAATCAAAATACTTAGTGCTCAAGCATCGACATCTGTCTAGTCAGCAGGGTCCTGGGTCATGGCCTCCTCCTCAGTAGTCTGAGTTGCAGCTGCAAGTGAGCTACCTTCTCCATGGGTCGTCTGCTGCACCCGGTCTCTCTGTATAGCCACCATGAGTATCGACTCTTGCACCACTACCTCTGGTATTGGCTCCTCCTCTAGTTCTGCTGGGTCATCAGGTCTAGGCCTCTTGTGACTCATCTCCAGGTCATCTTTCTTGAGGGGCCTCTTCTCGTGGGTATGCGAGCGGTCATCTATCCAGTCAAAAACCTCATCACTCGCTGGTGCCACCTTCGAGATTGCAACAGGGGCTGCTAACATTTGTAATAAGTTGGCCTTAAACTTTGCAAACTCCTCTGTCATTGCGCTCGTGTCAACAGGTCGAGCACCCTCAAGCCTTCTCTGGACTCTCACCACGAATGCATCTACTCGGGCATCCACCACTCTAACTCTCTCATCCACTAAATCGTGAGCGAATGCCTTTGCCCTCTCCTCTGAGTCCCGAATAGTCTGGCTGACTCATGGTCTGAGCTGAGCTGCTAAAGCCTATAGCTTGAGCTCTGCTGTAGCTACCTTCTACACTAGTGCCTGAAAAGCAATAACAGAAATAAGAGAATCAACCTGCATATGGGATGATGCTGGTGTGGGAGTACTAGAAGATGACGTCGACTCAATCTTAGCAGTTGCGAGCTGGAGTAGTACCGCTGGTGGTTGGAGTCAGAGGCTCAGCAGGGAATGGATCTAGGATGGCCAGAGGAGCTACACGTAGTAGGGCCACCGGGTTCTCATTAGCGTTTATCAAGCTGGGATCCATGGTGCGTGGCATCTATATGCTGGTCCTGGTAGGGGTCAACACGAACACCTGATGCACTGCATACACGATGGATTAAAATAGGGAATGGCAGTGAGGTGCTCATCCGGACAACAGACTCATGAATTTGCTCAGAGATAATCTGAACCCAATCTATTTCATAACCACCTAGGATGCTGACTAACAACATGACTTGCTCTAGGGTGATCACATTATCCGTGAAAGTAGGCCGTATATGCCAATGGATAATCGACCATCAAAACTTGGCCCAGAAAGAGAGGTGGGCTTTCACTATCAGATCTTCGTGGTTTGTAACCCATATCAGCTCAAACCCCTCCTCACATATCTGGATAGCAATCTATTGCAGCAACTCGGTCTAAGCCTTAACATCTTTCTCATTCACCGCTTTTCTCATTTTGTAAATATGACCATTATACTCTGCGGTGGATGGAGGCACTCTGTAGTCTGGCGCGAACTGAACCCGTTAGATTATTTGCTTCGACATGTCAACTGTATAACCCCGGACTGACATAACTCGTAATCTAGGCTGCTCCATCGACTTTTTATTCTTTGGTAGACCTTGGTGAAATGTAGCAAGATAGGATGCATAAAACTCACAGACTAAGTAAGGGGCATATTTGCCAAATTGCTATGCAGTCCATTATAGTCCGTGTCTATCTATCTCAGCATCTAACACTGGTACCTATCTAACCCAGAGTCGTTCAGCCTGGACTCCTCATGGAACTGTCTAACTGGTTTACCCTGACCCTTTGGCTCTAACCCCTGGTCGTATATTTCTTTCATCCCTGCAACACACCATCTGGGGTCGGCTAGGGGCTGTGATTGTACCTCCTCCTGTGGAGCTTGTGACCCCTCCTCAGAATCTATCTCAGTGTGTGTGGGGGTCATCTATGGTGAGCTACTCTCGGACCCATCACCATCGCCCTTCTCCTCAAACTGTGAGGGACTCTCAACTTCTACTGAAGCCATAGCAATGTGACCTCTAGTTTGAGGAACATTTGCCTCAGGGTCTATCCTGACTCTGTGGACTTCCATAGAGCCTTCTAATTGCTCAGTCTCGGAGGATTCGTCAACCAACCTCCATTGAAAATTTTGGATTGCTCGTTTATCCTTTGGAGGTATTATATCTGCAAACCAACCACACAACAACATGTGAGCTTCAAGATGTTTGACCAAACAATGATCACATAACAAATAAGAAGAAATAAAAACACTTAAATATTGAAATCAAAAGAAAAATTCACTAACCAGGTACGCATCTACAAGATACAGTTATGACTCATAGGGTGTCCGATGAGTCGTACTCTAGTCGCGTAGTACCAAGGTCTCTGAGGAAAATGCAATCTGGAATTAGATATGAGGTGTAATTATGACTCATAGGCTGGCCTACGAGTCATAGTCTGGCCTTGTACCTCATTTTGGAGGCATTTTCGAAACCCTAGTTAGACTTACGAGACCCCTACTATGATTCGTAATGGATGCTACGAGTCATAGATGGGTCCATATGAGAAATGTGAAGGAACCACAAGTGACTGGTGCCTGCTACAAGGGACCAGTATGACTCATAGGGGAACGAGTCATATGGAGGCCTCGTAGCTGAAGACAGAAGGCATCTGTAGTGCCTACTACATTCCCACAAAAACCAAAAATACTTTAGTCGACTAGTAATCATAGGTGACATATAAAAGTAGCACATCATTTGCAAGAAATCATATGTGACATATAAAAGTAGCATATCATTTGCAACACAATCAAATTTAGTAGGAAAAATAACAACATAAACAACTATTGCCTCCAAGTTACAGGTAGATTCAAATCTCATTCAAGTTACCTCAGAGAATACCTCCACCCCCAAAATCACACTTACCACAATATCACAATCTGTGTAGATTTAATGAAAGTTCAACAAACTAACATGTAGGGTGGACATCAATTTCTCATCCAAACAAACACCTGCATTTCCAAATTCTAGTTTCGGCATGATTGCACAAATTTCACACTTGAAAAAAAAGTACGTTACAATCAATTGATCTATATGTTGACAAAAGAACTACCCCATAATAGGTCATTCAAATTTTTAATCCACATTAGGGAGTTCAGACAATCCAAACCCTAATTTCATATTTCAACACAACAATCCTCTCATGGGTACGAATATCAAGATTAAATGAGCACATAATCATCTATCAAGAATCAAAATTCATCACATGAGTGCACTAAAGTCATTCAAGAAAAACTTACTAATTGAGAGTGTAATCAAACCAAGTGCAGTGCAAAAGGAGAAAGAAAAAATGTCAAAAACCCTAGGAGAATAGTGCCCTCGCTAGAATCTTCACCAGAAAGTGATGTGGGTAGCCGGGATTTTTGTCTGGACAATGATTTCAAGCAAGGGTTAGGGGTTTTCGATTGAATTTAGGGCAATGAAAAGAAATTTTTAGGGTCAAAAATTATTTTGACCCCTTCTATACTAAACCGGGTCAATATTAAAAAGCTGCAGGTTGGGGCTATGAGACCCTAACTAAGAGTCGTAGGGTGTCCAACGACTCATAGGTCCCAGTCTCATAGAAAACCTAATACTTGTAAAAAAATTGATTTTATACCTGGGCACTACGAACCCCACTTATGACTCGTAGAGGACCCTACGAATCGTAAGGTTGGCTCATACTTGGGTGCCAACTTTCAATACTCATTGTTTCCCTCTACAAGTTATGACTACAAGTCATAGTGGTGAGTACGACTTGTAGGCCTACTTTTAGAAGCTGCTTCCAAGTGCCATTTTCTGACATCTTCAGTTCTTTAACTTCCACTTGCAGACGAAGTCTCAAAACATTGTGATCTTCAAAATATCACAATAGAATCAATGTCTTTCAAATTTAAAACAAACAAGATGTTACCACCTAAAAACTTCAAAAACCAAACTAGCTTAAAAACAAACTAAAAATCATCACATATACTTGGGCTGCTTCCCAAAAAGTGCCTTATTTAATGTTATGGCTCGACTTTGTCATTGTCCATTATCAACAATCATCAAGGGCTAACACTTCTCTCTTAAACTCATCCAGGTGTTTCATTGATTGGCGGATGTCAAACACGACCTCTATATTATTGACCCTGAACCGAAGCTGTCCTAAATCCATATTCACCAGTGCTCTTTCGTGGCCAGAAATGGTCTTCGTAAAATAATGGTCACCTCAAAATCAACTTCACAGTCAAGGATCATAAAGTCCACGGGAAAGATGAATTTATCAACTTTAACAAGTACATCAAGAAGTATTCCCTTAGGCTTTTTGATGGTTCGATCCACCATGAGCAATCACATTCTAGTCGGAGTTAGGGTGCCAAGACCAAGCATTTTGAATATGGCAAGAGACATTAGAATGATACTCGCTCCTAAATCGCACAATGCCCTTGTGAATTTAACATTACCAATGGTGCAAGGGGTAGTGAATGCACTAAGGCCCTCTCATTATTGAAAAAGGCATTTTGTCACGATCGCACTACAGTGTTTTAGCTCCTGTGAGAACTTTTGGCTCAAAGTGTATTTCTTTGTCACCAAATCCTTCATATACTTGGCATACCCAGGCATCTTCTGACTTTGGAATTGACTTAATTTTTTTGTGCTCCCTCACTTCTTCTCTTTGCATCCCAACATTCTGTGGACCTTCTCCCTCAACCACAATTTCACCACCAATACCCTTCTCATAAACTTCATCAACAATCATCAGCATAGGGGGATCTATGGTGCTTTTACCACTCCTAGTCATGACTGCCATGCAATGCCCATCATTCTATGGGTTTTGAGCTGTATTTCCTGGTAAGGTTCCCTTTTGGTGTTGGTTCATTTGTGAAGAAACTTGCCCAAGTTCTTGTTCCAATTGTTTAATATCCACATAGAGTGAGACTCTATTTTTTGGTTTATACTTGAAATGTTCGATTTCATTCCCTTCAGGGTCTCAGCTTAATGGTCAGCTCTTTTCAACAACTTGTCAAATATTTTTTCAAGTTTCAAAGTGCTTGGAACGACATCACGATTGTGGGGCGGCACATATAGAATATTCCTATAACCATCTTTTTTACCATATTCGGCATCCAATACTCTCTCTCTTTCATAGTAACCACCTCAGTTGTCTCTACATGCACTATCACAGTTATAGTTTCAACCTTGATTTCAAAGCCTTGCCTCAAATAGTCCAAGTTGGACCCTTGGGGGTTATTCCGAAAACCTATCGCTTGGTTACTCACGAAGCAAGCATCTTCATCAAAGAATGGATCTTCATATATAGGAACCTTAGGAGGTTGAAGAGTAACCACTTGGACACTCGCTTGATTTTGCTTCAAAACCAAGTCCATACTTGTGCGAAGTTGAGCAAGTTGCTCCATGATCTCTTCATTGACATTTGCTTACTCATTGTTGGTGCTGTCCGCACAAAAAGTCTTTATTGTACCTCACTCTCATTGACCCTATGCTCTATTGGTTTTAACCACTTGCTCTATCCTAGTGGCTATCAATTCAAAAGGTTGGTCAAAAAATATGCCTCCCATGATTGTATTGACACAAGCTTGACTATTCTCGTCAAGTGCCTGATAGAAAATCTCAACCAAGGCATCATTAACAATTTTGTGATCGGGGACCATCCTCAAGCATTTAGTGAATCTCTTCCATGTGGTACTAATAGAGTCACCCGACAATCGCTCAAAATTGTTTATTTGATCTTTAAGCTTTAGCTTCTTTGATCTTGGAAAATATCTTTCTAGAAACACTCTCTAAAGCTCTTCCCAACTTATTATTATACCCATAGGCAGCTCAGACAACCACACAACTGCATTTTCTATTAGTGACAATAGAAACACCCACAAACCGATGGCTTCTAAATAAAGATTTTTTGTCCCCATAACACTCTTGAAGAAAAAAACCACATTATGAAGATGATGGTGTGGATCCTTTGAAGGTAGCCCTATGAACAATCCACAATTTTAGAGCATTTGAAGTAACCTACTTGACATTGAGAACTTAGCATCTGTCTGTAATGTAGGCAACACTATATCGCCAGTAATGTCTATGGCCATAAGGTTCAAATGATATTGGTTCCAACCATAAGCATTCTCATTGAAATCCCTAAGTTGTGGCGTATCATCTCTCGGTGGTGGATTTTCTTCGCTTCCCATATCATCATTCATATTTATTTCTTCCTCGATCGCAATATCATCATTTACCTGAGCCATTCTTTTGAAAAGTTTATGGATCTCCAAATAGATCGAAGCTAAGGGATTTCCTTGGCTCTATGTGTTGGGCATACAAACTAGTACACATTGCAAGTAGAATCAAACAATAAAAACCAAAATAAAAGTAAAATACAAAAGAGTTTAGAAATTAACACTTGAACTAACTAATAATGAAATCAAGTCAAAACTTAGTCGTATTCCCCAGCAACGGCGCCATAATTTTTGATGATGTTCACACTCCAATAAGAAAGCAATCGCTGTCAGCAATTAACCTAACCGAAGGTTAGAGTTGAATCCACAGGGAATACAGGGTTTGACAGCAAGAATTCACTATCAATCATTTCAAGTATCTATAACTAAAATCTCTAAATGGGGGGGGGGTTATTGTGATTCAAGATTTTTCCTATTTGTCACTACCTTGGTCAGGATCATGATCGTAGGCAGGGTTTGGTGTTGGCCACCACCAAACAATAATTAAAATGAAGGAAAATAGATAATACATGCAAAACCCCAATCATAGAAATGCAATAAATCTAGGTTATCTCAAGTCAACCACCCATGGTTCCCATGACCCCAAGTTGTGGGTGGTTAGCTACTCATGGCTAAGGCAAAATCAACAAATATGCAAATACAAGACATAGTTGAGAATTTTACCAAAATCAATAAAGAGTGATAACACCACAAGTTGCAAACCACAAGCTTGATAGATTGAGAATGAATACAATATATGATTTGCACTCCCCAAAAGTGGGTTTTCCAAGAGAAAATTATAATCTACACTAAAACCCTAAAGTAATCTAGAGAGAATATTCAAAGGCTCCTTCAATATTCAAGTGTGGGGTCCTCCCTCAAATAAACCCTAACATAAAGTATATATAGTAGTGGCAAATTTAACCCTAAAAATTACACAAAAAAGACAGCTGGCAGCAAGTACATCTCACAAGTACGACTCATAGGGTGACCTACGAGATATAATCAGAGTCTCGTATCAAGTAGTTGGTGTTTTGGACTTGACTGTTACGACCCACTGGTATGAATCATTGCTTGAGCTACGACTTGTATGCTCTTGTCATAGTCTAGGCCTTCAGTTTTTGTCTAAAATTTTGGCTCTCTATTTCTTGCTATGTATTCACTTATACGAGTCGTATTGAGACATATAACTCGTAGGGTAGCCTTGTAAGGCTGACCTCTACTTAGTAAATTTCTGATTTTTTGCTTTCTATTTCTAGCTACGAATCACCCTACGACTCATAGCTTGGGCTACTACTTGTAGGTGAGCTCGTATGTTCTGCACTTCAGCAAAATCTATAATTTTTCTCCAAAATTATGCCAACCTACCTTTTGTGCAATAACAACACAAAAATACTTTAAAACCATAAAAGGTCACATTAAGAACTCATAAAATTTCCTTTTTTAGGCATTAAATGTGTTGTATTTTAACAACACATCAATTGTCATACTACTCTTCTTTGGATATGTACTTCTTTCTATATTATGTACCCTTGTTATCTAACATTGAATGCAGGTTTGATATGTTATATGCATTGCATGGTCGCATACTTAGTACATTCCAATACACTAACTCATACTTTTTGTATACTTGATCTAACCATATAGGGACCGGGGACTATCTTCATCCATTGTTTGACGGCTAGATCAGATTTGAGAAAGTGCTGTGGTGATTCCTATCTTCTAAGGACAAGACACCATCTATCTACCTTATGTTGCTTCTGTTTTGCTATTTACTTTGAGGGTGAGCCCGGGACATGTCTTTGCCCCTATCCTATTCTATAACTAGAGATATTGTTGGACATCTTATAGACTCTTGTCGGGTCTATATATTATGTGTTGTATTTTGAGCCTACTATTATGGTGGTCTATTGGATATGGCTATTGTGGCTAATTATGAGAATTATGATAAGTATGTATGCTCTTTGTGAAAATATGGAAGATCCTAAGAATCGTACTTACCCATCCCTGATTCTTTATATGCTACGTATTATGTGAATCCATGTTAATCCCTTTTCCTATGATATTCCCATAGCGTGAACTTACTTTCCTGTCCCTTAGAACAATGTGTTTACTATTTGTATACGATTCCGAATCCATGATGTGAATATGGATAATTTGAGGCTTGTTTAGGAACTCTCGGATTCCCATTTTTCATGTCACTCCTAGACCCTTGGTCTGAGTAGTGATAACTTCCTTGAGCCCCTTGGCCTTTATGGGCCCCATGCCCTTGAGGACGACCATTTCTACTATTGTTTGAAGTATTTGGACATTCAGTAAGCTTATGGATTAATTGTCATACCCATAACAAGCACCTGAATCTCTCATGCATTTACCACTATGATTTTTTTTCTACACTCAAACACCTAAACTATATAGAGGTATTCACCAGACATTTTCCTTTGTGGCCCTTACCATACTCCTGATAGGCATGTATAGAAAACCCGCTAGCACCACCTTTAGAAGCTATCTCTCTCCCCCTTCTGGAAGCCACCAGGCAATATTATCTTATGCCCAATACCCTCACACCCAAAAAAACCATTTATACTAACCAAGCAGTTTTCTTAATGCATCTTACAATACTTTTGACAAACGGGGAAAAGGCATCCTGTCTTGTTGATTTGGGCACCGAAAGATCAACAGAGGATGAAGAACCATCAATTTGGGCTTTCTAAGTCTCTCTTCCCTTTTTCTTATTATTTGAAGTCCCCAGGGCTGTTAGTGTTAATTATTTTGATCGATGACTATGCAGGAAACACCAAAAAAGAAACAGTACCAAGATGGACATAATCAATAAGAAATTCTTTCCTAAGATATAAACATTGACAAAATCCACAGGAAAAATCAAAGCGGCTGGGATATCTACAAGGAAATCAATCAGTACATCGAATTTGGAAAATCTATCAACCAAGTAACATGAAAAAAGGAAATAAAATAAAAAAATCAATCAAGACCAAAGAAGACTCCTAGTCAGAGCACTCAAGCAGATCTTGATAATCAATTAAGATCAAAGAAGACTAACAAGATTGAAGACTTGTGCAGTAAATATAGAAATCAATCTACACAAGATTGCCTATCCTAAAAATCCTTGTCCTAATCCTTGGATGAAGAAATGCTGCCTGATTCCAAGGATCAATTCCCTTAGGATACTGTCTCTTCATATAAAAAGAGACATCTGGATATCTCAAGAATTATATAAGCCTAGTGCATTCAAGACTTTCTTCGAAGCTCTTCGTCTTTAAAAACCATTATAATCTTTTACTTTTTCTGTGAAAAAAAGAGAGAAAAGAAGAAAAATTTGAAAGAGAGAACTATATCAAAAAGAAAAAGAAAACAAAGAAAAATAGTGAGAGTAAATTAAATTTGAATCTTGTAATTATCATTTTACGAAAGGCTTGAAGAGATATCCCTTACAACCCAAGGGAACTAGACCTAGGATTCACATTGAATCTGAACTAGTATAAAAATATCCGGTGTTGAATTTTCTTTTACACACTTTGAATTACTGCATACTTATTTAACTGCTATAGTCAACTATTTGATATATTAGTTGACTAACCAAGTGCAGGTTTAAGTTAAAAGAAAAAGGAAGACAATTCACTTTGCCCCCCTCTCCACTTGCACTTTCAATTTGTATTAGAGTCTAGTCTCACTATATATTTTTGTCTAAAGGTGAGGAAAGATCATGGAAAATCAATAACAAACAATTTGAGCATTGTTTCAAGAGGGTACTTCTTAAACCAGAGCTTCCTACTTTAATAGGAAGCAGTTCTGTCATTGGAAGATAAGAATGGAAACATTCATAAAGTCCTATGATGTAAAGGTCTAGAGAGTTATCAAATTAGGTGATATTCCCATTCCTGTGTCTAAGGCAACAACTAAAGGTCAATCAAGCATAGAAAACAGCCAAGCCCCATCACACCCAGTCTAGAGAACTACAAAGATGAGCAAATGGAAGTTATTCAAATAAAATCCAGAGCCAAAAATATTCTCTACAACACTACCAGTGGGGACGAATATGAAAAGATCTCTAGTTGTGAAACTACCAAGAAAACATGGGACAAATTGGAAGTCACCTATGAATGAACTGACAAAGTCAAGGAAACAATTGTTGGTCTACTTGTTTATAAATATGTTCTATTTCAAATGAAGGAAGGAGAATCAGTTGAAAGCATGTCTACCCATCTCAGCATAATCATTAGTGAACTCAAGACTGCTGGAAAAGAATATCCTCCCATTGAACACATCAGAAGAATCCTCAAAAGTCTTCCCCCACAATGGCATACCAAGGCAGTTTCTCTTGAAAGCATGCATCTTAAAAGCCTTACCTATGATGAAGTCAGAGATGATCTGATTGCTTTTAAGAAAACACATCTCAATAAAAAGGGAGAAGAAAGATGACAAGAAAAAATTTGTTGCCGTTAAAGTATCTGATGAAAATTAGGATGATGAGGAGGATCTAAATAAAGATGAAATTACACTGATCACTAAGTCAATAATGGAAACCTTTAGATGCAACAAAAACTAACAAAGAGGTAAGCAAAAGTACTCTAGAAATAAGCAAATAACTAATTACAACAGGAATGATGGCAGGTGTTGTGAATGAGAAAAATTTGGACACATTGCAAGTGAATGTCTTGAGGACCAGAGAAAATATCCTCAAGGATAATCCAAAAATAAGGCATTTAACAGCTGGAGTAATGATGACACTTCTGAATATGATCTGAAAGATTCTAGAAATGTTTGCTTCATGGCAATTGGTGAATCTAGCCAAGTAAAAAATGACTACTGCAACAATTGCTTTAAATTGAAAACTCTTTTGGATCGAGCTATTATTGATTTTAAAAAAATCCTTTAAGAATCTTAGATCCATTCAAGATGAAAAAATGCTTTAGAAATTAAACTTGAAGTTTGTACTGTTGAAAAAGATCTCTTGTATCAAGAAAATTTTGACCTTAAAAATCATCTAAAAAATGCTAAAAAAATTTCAAATTTCAAAAAATAATATAAGTCAACTAATTCTCAAAGTGAATCTTTTAATTTCTCTAGCTCAAATGAATCTAATAAAAGCTCATGTCATCATTATGGGAAAACTGGCCACACCTATTCTAGATGCAAATTTCGTCACTCAAAACCATCTCACATGGTCTAGAGAGTTAAAGGAACCACAAACCAGAACAGACCCAAAAATATTTGGGTACATAAAAATTAGAATTAATTTTGTTTTGCAAGAACATCGCACTAAAGGGAAAAGGAAGGTGGTATCTTGACAGTGCATGTTCAAACTGTATGACTGGTAACAAATATCTGTTCAAATCTATTGCAGACTAAAATAGAGAATAAATTTGATTTGGAGATAACTCCACTGGAACTATAATTGCTACTGGCACCATCTCCTTTAATGAGTCATGTAATATCACAAATATATATCTCTTGAAAGGTCTGAAGTACAACTTGCTAAGCAATTAACTATATGACTCTGACTTAGAATTGAGATTTAGAAAGAATGGATGCATTATCGGACAACTCTGGAAAGGAAATTCTTCCAGGAAATAGGGATAAAAAATGTATATATCATAGACTCTATGAAAGAATCAACTGAACACATATGTCTTGCTTCTATATTTGAAGATCCATGGATTTGGCATAAAATATTAAGGCATGCCAGTATGAGACTCATTGAAAAGCTTTCTCGAATTGATCTTGTTATTGGGCTACCAAAATTGGACTATACCAAGTATCACATATGCGATGCATGTCAACTTGGTAAGCAAACTAGAAACTCCTTTGCAAATAAAGATATTATTTCTACTATAAAAACCTTGTAACTTCTCCATATAGATCTCTTTGGTCCCACTAGAACTGCCAACATTGGAGGAAAAAGGTATGCATTCCTTATTATTGATGACTACTCTCGATTTACTTAGATAATATTATTGGCTAATAATGATGATACCTTAAAGAATTTTGAGTTCTTTTGTAAGAAAGTATAGAGAGAAAAAGACTACTACATTATATCCATCAGAAGTGATCATGGAGAAGAATTTGAAAGCAAAGCTTTTGAAAAATTTTGCAATGAAGACGAGTACAAACATAGCTTCTCAGCTCCACAAACTCCACAACAAAATAGAGTAGTCAAAAGAAAGTGCATGACTCTATAAGACATGGCTAGAACCATGATATGTGAGCATGGTCTCCCTCATTATTTTTGGGCTGAAGCTTTGAGCACTGCATGTCATATTCTCAACAGGTGTCTCATTAGACCCATCTTGAAGAAGACTCCTTATGAAATGTGGAATGGTAAGAAGCCAAACATTAGATATTTCTATCTCATTCGTTCAAAGTGTTTCATCTATAATAATGGTAAGGATAATTTAAGTAAGATTGATCCCCTTAGTGATGAAGGTATCTTCCTTGGCTACTCTAATTCCAGTAGATCTTACAAAGTTTTTAACAAATATACAATAACTGCAGAAGAATCTGTTCATATTATATTTAATAAATCTAATTAATCTTCCAAGAAAAGATGCAGCTCTGATGATGAGAAAATTATCAACTCTTAAAGTGTAGTTATTTCTTCCAAAGATGTAAGAGAAAGACCAGTTGGCTACTACAAATAAAAGTCAACTGGTAGCTGAATCAGTTCCAAATTAATGGAAAAGTGAACCTTATTATCCAAAGAAGTTCATCATTAGAATTACAAGTGATAGAATGAGGATAAGAGCCTTAAGAAGGAAAAACACTAACATAACACTTGTAATGACCCCAAAAAGTGCTCGAAAATGTGCCTCAAAAGTACCATAAATTATGATACCCATATATCTAAAAATCTATTTGTTATTTCAAAACTCCAACTTCATATTATTGTTCAAAGGGGTCATATTGAATGGGAGATGATTCTAATCCGAATTTTAGAGCAACCGTATTTAAATTAGAAAATCACAAAAAATATGATTTAGGAGGGTCAACTTTGAAGGGGCATATCTCTTAGTACACAAATAACTAGGTGACCAGTGACCAAAAAAATTAAATTTCTTTGAATTACCTTTCCAACGCACTTTGTTTCACCCCATTCCGAGTTCGGATGAATGATTTATAACTAATTCTCAAAGTGAATCTTTTAATTTCTCTAGCTCAAATGAATCTAAAATATAGATTCTAGTGGGGTTTTCGTGTCGCCTCCATGACGCACCCCTGTGGTTTTGGTGCCTATTTTAATTTTTTCGGTCTAAGACTTATAAGTCTTGGGCCAAAGGATTCCCACACTTGAAAATATATAGACTTAGCCTTATTTCACCCTCATATCATCCTTAACATTTCCCAACATCCTTTCAAACACTTAGACTCATACTTCACCCTAAATTCAAGTCCAAAAACTTACGACCAATCTTAAGGATTTCTGCAAGGATTTCATTTAAGCTTCAAGTCTCCATCTTCAATCTCTTTCAAAGGTTCTCCAAAGCTAAGATATGTGGTGTTGAACCATTAGGTCCTTTCGCCCATGGTGCCTAATCCTCTTTTTTACTAATATTGTATGATTTAAAGTTAATTTTACATGTTGTATATTGAGAAATTTACTGCACAATGATTTTAGTTCATGAAAGTATGGTTGTTTTAGCATGTTTTGAGCTCTAAATCTTGGATCTAATGTTGGACTTGATGAGGGGTTTTGATGTGAATGTCTTAGGGGTGTTGCAAAGTGTTGATTGATAACTCTACAATATATTTTCTTGCATGATTTCATCTCTAAATTTCATGGTCTTTTACCCCCATTTTACACCCTCAAAGTGTTTGATAAAATGTGCGGATGTGGTTTCTTGAGGAATTAAAGGTCCAAAGCATGAGATATGATATGAATGATGTTATGATAATGAAATGAGCTTATGTATACAATTATTCCTATATGAAGTGTTGCACTAAAGCATATGATAAATCCTATATAATGTATTGCATTAGTGTATATGATTATTCCTATATGAAGTATTGCATTAAAGCATATGATAAATCCTATATATAGTGTTATATTAGACCATACCCGATCCGTGGGGACAAGAGCCCGAGTAACCATGTTGGGGGTTTATACTCATCAACCATGCAAGGGGTTTATACTTCATAACCATGTTGGTAAGGTGTGATTACCATCAACCATGTGAGGGTTTTATACCACATAACCACCAAGAGGTTTATACCTTGAACAACTAGCTTGGTCTCTTCTTTACATATGATATCCTATATGAGCACGGTTTACTTGAGCATGTTTTACTTAAGCATTGAACATACATGTTATATTATTATATTATGTCTATTGCTTAATATAACGTATTTTGACTATGATGCCTACTTATTGTTGCATTGCATCCTACATATTTAGTATATTCAAACGTACTAACACATACTCTTGCCTACATGATATCACCATGTAGGGATCGAAGCCCAAATTGATCATCCTCCTCCTCCATGTGGCTAGTTCAGTGCTACTCAAGCTAGTTAGTGAGTCCTCCATTTTGGGGACTTTGTTCTATGTTCTATTATCTTGAATTCAAATATTTTTCTTTATATTCGTTTTGACTATGAGGGTGAGCCCGGTTGCCTTGTCTTAGTCCCCATTCTTATCTATGTATTTAGAGATGTTTGTTGGACAAGTTATGTATTTATGATTTGAGCTTAGACTATTTATCTCTTGATGGTGATGTTTTGCAAGCTATCCCTTAGTCCTTTGCTCCTTATTCATACTTTATGTCTTTTTACATGCTTCTGTGACCAATGATGTTTATTGACAAGTTAAGAGGCTTGATTGGGGAACCTTCGGGCTCCCCATTCACTATGTCACATCTAGGCCCTACTTTGGTCGTGATAAACTTGGTATCAAAGCACTAGGTTTCTAGTTCCTCGAAGTCCAACACACTGCATCTATTAGAGTCTTATTCATGGTTATATTGTGCACCACAACTATAAGTAGGAGGCTATGAGGCATTCTAGGAAATGTTTCACTTCTTCATGATCCATGTGATGTGATAGAGTTAGATCCCCTAAGGCTTAACCTCTAACTATTACATTTCAGGATATGTCTCAAGCTACTCAAGATGGTGATTTATCAAATGTGGAGGTTCAAAATGCTCTATAGTTAATGCCCAAAGTGGTAACAACTTTGGCAACTCAACTCAATCATCAAGTGGGTACTCCTGAGATTTCTAGTGGGGAGAGGAGAGGTAGTGAGGCCAAGAGGGCCCGTAATGTGGGTAAGTTCAAAAGTCTCAAATGTAGAGATGTTGGTGGTGTGGTCCCTAATGGTGTGAGTTATAATTGTGGAGGGGGTCATAGAGGCCCATGCTTGAGAGGCACCAATGCTTATTTCCATTGTGGTGAGGAGGGGCATAAAAAGAAGGATTATACTTGTAAATGCTATAAGGATAAACAAGGTGATGGTTGGATGACTAAATCCAAGTGTCAAAGGTGTGGAAAGAACCACGGTGGCCCGTGTCGGAGGAATACTAGCGCTTGCTTTGGATGTGGTAAGGTAGGTCACAAGCTTGTGGATTGTCCATTTATTCTAAGAGGGTTTAAGGGTGGTCGGCTTTTGGACCATGGTGGCTATGTTGATGAAGTGCCTCAAGGAGGGGTTGAGGTGTCTAATGGTATTACCTGTAAGTTAAAGTTTCCTTTGCTTTGATGTGCATGTATTATTAGGCCCGATTTGCCACTACTTCTTCTCTATTTTTCTTGGTTGATGGTGGGGCTTCTTGTGTGCCCAAGTTGTTGTGCGGATCTTTGGTATCTATCCTTTTATCGGGTATATTGTTTCTAGAAGGTTTATAGGTGATGGTCCAGGTTTGTATTATACTAGGTCTTACTTTGTGGCTTGTTGGAGTTAACATGGTGGAATTTGATGTCACTATAGTAATGGAATGGTTGCATACATATTGTGTCTTCATGGATGGTAGAACCCATAGGGGTAGCCCTGATTCCCTAATGAGCTCGTCTTTGAGTGAGAGGTTGTTAAATGGTAGAAAATGAGGTAGGTCCATTTCATGCCCTAAGGTACAATTGGACTCTAAGGGGTTGTATTTGTCATCTTGTGAGAAATGGAGGTATTGAACCTAAGTTGTTTTGTCTATAGAATTGTTTTTTTCTTGTATTAAGGTATAATTGGGTTCCAAGGGGTTAAATTTGTTATCTTGTGAGAAATAAAAGTGTTGAACCTAAGTTGTTTTGTCTATAGAATTGTTGTTGGTGGTGGATGAGGCTTTGAATGTCCTTTATGCCATTTTAAATTTTGGGATAGTGTCTTTTGGTTTGACTAGTACACTAGTTATGCCTATAAGTCTCATGAGTAAGATCTCCAGTCCTTACCCTAACAGACTTATGGTGATTTTGGTGATGATAATGTGGTTCATTCTCTAATGAGGTAGTGCATGTGAATCATTTGAGGTTAGTATTACAAGTTTAAGGAAGAAGGTTGGGTGCTAAGTAGGAGAGTTGGGAATCTTGATGATAAGAAGTTGCCTTCCTAGGATGTGTGGTGCTGGGTGATGGTATTAGGGTGGACCTTAGTAAGACAAAGGTGATTAGAGATTAGCCTAGTCCTTAGAC
>DF360191.1:83226-95750 GCA_000787875.1 Solanum virginianum | reverse complement strand
AATCAAGATAGAACCGGTTTCCTTAAAGCTATTAGGAAGGAACAAATGCATATTTAAGTTCAAATTTGAGACTTACAGGAAGTTTTCGAATTCTATTATATTTCATATTTCTAACTTAGTCATGCCGAGAGAAGGAAAGCTTTACATACCTCTCTTTCTTCGGTAAATTAACTCCGACGTCAAACCAATCCTATCTATTCTTCCGGACGCCCAAAGTCTACAAACATTACAATAGCGTCATAGTTAGTTAGGCTTTACGGACTTTAACTTCTAAGTTTTATTCCAAACATCCTATAGAAATTTCGACAGCATATCCCCTTAAATTAGACCTGAGGCTTTATTACGAACTTTAACTTCTAAGTTTTATTCCAAACATCCTATAGAAATTTTGACAGCATATCCCCTTAAATTAGACCATCCCGGGCTCCACCATGGCCCCATTTAACCAACAACAACATCAACAGCAATCACAGAACAACAATGAGCCATTTTAAACCCAAAACATTGCTAATTCACTAACAAACTTCATTTCTTAATAAAACTGAAAAACAGGGGCAGCATATCATTATATACATACTCCACATATTCAAACACTTCTACAAGCTCCAAGAGTTCAATTATATCATTCAAGCGCCAAACGGAAGCTTAAAACGTCAAAGCGCAACATTTCATATTTTTATCCAAAACTAGAAAAATTTGGGTAGCAGTTATTTTATACATATATACCATGTTCAAACACTCTTATATTTTCCAAGGATCATATTTCATCATTCAAATGCCTAACGCAAACTCCCAATATCAAAATGCAATATTTCAACAGCACAAAGGATCCAATTTTGACCCACCACTCCAAGAATGTATACACACAAGTTCTCATATTCTCTCCACACTTCAAGAATCATTTTCAATTTACTTAGACCCACATACATGATTTTAAAATAATAAAATCTCATTCACATTCATAAACCTTATTTCGAACCCAACAACTTTCAAGCTTAGCACTCACTTACTCAAATCAAATTTTTTGGTTATTCTTTTAATTTAACAACCCCCAAGCCATATACAAGCTTAAATTTAGCTCAAAGGAAGAGAAAATTACACTTACCTTCACAACCCTTCAACAACTTTAAAACTTCGATTCGGAATTTCCAAGCGTTTCCTTGACAAACCAATGCTTCCACGATGCTTGGGGGACTCAATATATTAGGCTTGTAGCCTCAATTTGTTGAAGGATCGAAAAAAATGAATTGTTGGGGTGAGTTACTGTTCACCCGAACAGTTCCAGATTTTTCTCCAAATTTCTGTGATTTTTTCTAAGTATAGGAGGACCTTTTTCTCTTGTACACATGTTACCTATACATACATATATATAAAGATGATGGAAGGAAATAAGTTGGTCCCACTTAAATGCTTGTTCCAATCCAAATTAAACACCTACAAGATTCTAGAAATTTTTTTTCTTCCATGTTTTAACATAAATGTGCCTCACATAAATCAAAGGTTAATCTTGCATATGTGTACATGTGTATACATAATTATGTATATAGTCACACCTCCTTCAAATATTTCATTAGAGTTCCCAAAAGTACCTTTAAGTCCCGAATTTCCATAGTCAATTCAAAGTACCACAATACGGGTTCTAAAATGTGGAGTCTGATGTAAGCATGCCTTATCATCCCTAGCAACTAAGTTGATTGAGATGTATGGATAGACAATGATAAGCTTTTCCCATACAGTCTAAGTCTCATACAAATGAGAGCACAGAAGTTGAGCGTTAGCAAGAAAAATAAAAGGTTAGATGGTAAGAGTTGTGGAAAGTGGTTATGTACATCATTAAGAGTAGCAAATATAGAGAGAGATTTCCATATAGACAAGAGGAAGCTAAGAGTGGTATCTTGAAGAGAGTCTTAATAGCTAATTTATTTATGCGACTACAGAATGGTAGAAGAGTTTAAGATGCCTATTCTTGCGAATAGTGATTCCTCGATCGTGTGATAGTATATGCTTATAGCCTAGTACAGAGAATTGATTCACAAACTTAGAGAGACAACCCCTGAGCTAAGAGGGAGATGGTGATGTGATAGATCAAAGTAGATTTTGAGTGTTTAATAGTGATAGGTTGATTTGGATGAGGCAGTAATTTTTGCCATCTTGTATATTCCATATACTTCAGTGAAGATGATACTCTATTCCCATCTGGTATACAACTGGTCATGCCCATGGCCTAGTCCCATATACCACTTGTTGATTGTTATTCATGTCGACTTGTGAGGATGAAAAGCGATGAATTCATTCATTAACTTTGATCTTAGCCCATGGATCTAAGTGTTTCTACTCCTATGTTGGATGAGATGCGACCTGAGTTTTACACTACATAAATTCTTTGGACTCAAAATAAGTCTTGATAGACGAAAAAGATTGAATCGTGCTAATGATCATTGTTCCAAGTTCCTTAAGTGATCCTATCTTCCCTTATCTTGATAGAAATGTTAATGATAGTAGAGGAGTGATGGTTGATAGGAGAGAGTGAGAGTTCTTCATTATGATTTTATCTTACGCATGCACTGACCCTTAGCTTTTTATGCCATTGTCGATGGTAGGATGTAGAGATGACGAGTTCCCCTAGGTCTAAATAGTGATGTTGATAGTAGAAGATGGAGAATGTGGGTAGATGAGTAGGAGTGAATGTATCCTTATTGTGACATTGGTGTTGTACTTGTATCATATAGGGGTAGAGATAGGGAGGAGGAGAGAGATGAGCCTTTATTACGTGCAACAGATAGGTAAGAGTATATTGGTGTGTATTTGAGTGGGAGCTCATTGAATGGTGGAGGTAGAAGTGCTAAGTAGGCTTGAATGAAATAAGAGGATATGGATAGGTAGAGAAGTGAATAGGAGCTATAAGCTTAAGTTGATAGAGTAGAGTGTTGTGTAGTCTAGAGCCTTGATTGAGAATGTTGATAGAGATTGTCACCATGATGTGAGAATGATGATGAGTTGATAGAACTCAATAGTCATTTGAAAGAGGAGCACAATTGAGATGAGGTGCTAAGCTTGAGAGCTGTACATAGAGTCTTATGTATCGATGATCTCATTCTCAATTAGAGTTGATGGTTTCCTTCCTGAGTTCGAAGGACTGATTATCGAAGTATTTAAATAGTTCAAATTCATTGAGTATTCTAGTTGTGATTGATGCTAAAAATGTCAAAAAGAGTATCTCTACTCTTGATCTGAATCGATTTGTCTATTCTGAGTGACTTGCGACTATCCAGATTGGTTAATTGAGTATTGAAGGGAGTCTTGATCATTATTCGTGCATGATGATAAGAATGTTTAAGGTAATGCCCTTTCCCTTAACTAAATGGATTGTCTTTTCTTGAGTCAATTGTCTATTCTTGAGTTCGGATAGAGTTGATTGATGATAGAGATAGAATCGAGAGTTTGATTGATAGATGTGAATGAGGAGATGAGTTTTGAGTCTATTCGTGCCTTGATATCCACTTTTAATTATCATTCGAGGATGAATTATCCCAAATGAGAGATGATGTAACGCCTGGTAAAATAATCGAAATGCCTCTAAAATGGCATCGTGCGCATAATGCGTCTTCCTATGCTCTGTTTGCGAATTCGAGACTGGATATGTAATCAGCATGAAGAATTGAGTGGGAAAATGGTCTCATTCGAACTTCAGAGCAACCGAGTCAAAAATTAATTTTTCATAATTAAATGAAAAATAGCGTCGGTGCATGCCCGAGGCGCGACGCGCCAAGAATACGAACCAACACTTGTATATTTTTTTATTTTTCAACGAGAATTGAAAACTCATTTGGAATTAAAAATTAAAAAAATACATATGTCCACGCCCAGTCCGCGATGTAGACTAGACATTTTCAGGGTGAAACTTCTCTTTTAATTTGAGGGGCATTTCGATCAATTTACAACCCCTCCTAAGTTCAATAAACGAATAGAAGAGATCTTTTACATCAAGCTAAGTCCAAAGAATTTCTACCAACTAAGTTATCGTATGAGTTGATAGAAGGGTTAACTTCAAATGACCATATCTCCTAAAGTATAATTAGTTAGGTGACCCATAATATATAAAATCGAAGATATTTGAATTAGCTTTCCAACACATCCAAATTCACCTTAATCGTAGAACATTATTACTATTTTAGTGAGAGAGTGCAGAGCTATCTAATGGTTCGCACCCGGAGCGCGTCGCGGACCCAACGCGAACCCTTTCTGGATGAGATAAATGACTTTTTTATTTTTATTTTCAGGGAAATTTTATCCTATAACCTTTAGGGGTCTATTTAAGGTCTCAAAACGTATAAAACATCAGTTTTCTTAATCAAAACCCTCTCCTTCACTCTTAAACATAAATGCTCAAGAATCATCAAGAAAGTCATCAAGTTAGGATTAACTTTCAAGATTCTTCCTCAAGGTGAGTTATTCTCCTTAAATTTCAACCTATCCAATCCAAATTTCATCATCTATTCATGAATCTCTAATAGTATCTTAAATAATCTCCTAGGGTTTCAAGAAAATGATTCAGGAATCCCAAGAAAGGATTTATTGATTCTTCTTCTTCAAGATTTAGGGTTCTTCATCAAGAACTCTAAATATTCTAAATAAATAATTCAAGAATCAAAGAGAAGCTCTTCAAACAATGTCTTTCCAAATTCTTCCACTCTAAAAGAACTATCAAGATTTTTTTCATCAAGAACCCTAAAGATTCTAAGTCAAGAATTCAAGAATCAAAGAGAATTTCTTTAACCAATGTACTTCCAAGTTCTTTCACTTTAAAAGAACTAGCAAGATCGAGGAGTTTCTCCAAGAAAGCTAGTATTCATCAAATTTCAATTGTAATATCAACTTTCTAGGTATACCAAGTTCTTTCACTTTAAAAGAACTACCAAGATTGAGGATTTTCTCCAAGAAAGCGAGTATTCATCAAATTTTGTTGGTAATTTCAAATTTTCAGGTATGTAAGGCTAAACTAAAAGCATGAGATTGTTCTCCTATGTGTCCCATAGATGGTCTTAGATGAGAGTTGAAGGTTCTTGAGTCTACATGCATGATTCTTGATTATTCTTTTGAGAAATTATATTTACTACATGTATTTTCATATAATGATGATCATCATGAACTTGCTTTCTTGAATTGAATATTTTTACATGAATTATTGCATAAATTACATGTATTTTCGTATGTTGATGATCATCATAAACTTGTTTTCTTGAATTGAATGTTTTACCTGAATTATTGCGTAAATCCTATTTATTATTTTCTTAAAGATTGCATGAATAAAGATAGAGATCTAGTCTAGAGCCTTGATTGAGAATGTTGATAGAGATTGTCACCATGATGTGAGAATGATGATGAGTTGATAGAACTCAATAGTCATTTGAGTCTCCATAAATGAACCCTAATGATTTGTCTATTCTATTATTCCTTAATAATTGTTCTAAGCCTTGAGCTATTGGTTGAGATGTGGATTGATGAGATGATTAGAGTTTCCATGAGACTGATCAAGGGATTGTGCCTCTATGAGGCTGATTGAGATAATTGAATTTTGGATGGATTGTTTTATGAGCATTGAGTCATGGGAGGAGTATCGAGCACCGAAAGAGTAAGAGTTTAACCAATTAGCACTCGCCAAACTATATAGCTGAGTGTAGGTGAGGATCAGGGCCATTCCCACCATCTTATGATGAGGTCCCCTCTGATTAGGAGTCCCTGAAATCAATAGAGGACTTATTATCTGTTGTCTCCATTTGGACTTGTCCATGTAGTTTCGATTCGTTCTCTACTTGGCAAGTATAGAATGGCTATGGCAATATTAGTGTGATTGTTGTATAGTCACTGGCTCATAAGTGATTGTTGTCGGATAAGAGAAACTCCTAGAAAGTTCCCAAACTGAATAATCTGAGTTGAGATGAGATGAGGTGCGATGAGATGTGATGGGATGAGTTTATTTGAGTTCCTTTGAGATGAGTCCCTCTGAGATAAGTCTGATTTGATTGATGAGTTGATTATTTGATGGGTCACTTATCTACTCTTTATTCTTGCTTTAGATAGACATTTGACATGTTGATTGTTATTATGTTGAGTCGATTGTTGTTTCTATATTATTCTACCTACTTCGGTTTCATTTAGCTATTTTACACACAGTATATTCCATGTACTGATGCCACTCTGGCGCTGCATCATTTCATGATGTAGATAAAAGATTTGGAGATCATCAACAGACGCATCCTTGAGGATTTGAGACATTCAGCTGATTGGTGAGCCTCTCCTACTTCAGAGGATTCATTATATTTACTTCATCTTGCATTAGAATTAGATACTTATTATCTTTTATTTTGATTGACGTAGCCATGGGTCTATCATTGGCACCACCTGATAGTGATAGAGGCTTCATAGACTAGAGTCAAATATTGATGCTAAGACTTGTTGAGCTAGTTTTTTTCTACTAGCCTTTTGTTTATAATATTATTTTTGAGAATAGATGATGATGTGCCCATTTAGTTTCTTATGACTTCCGCTGATTAGTAGAATGTATGAATGAATGAATGTGATGAGTCCAAGTGGTTCGCTTAGGGACTAGCAATAGTCTCTGGGTGCCGGTCACGTCTTAGGTACCCTTTCGGGGTATGATACTAAGTGTGTGTGCATAATATTCAAATATTTTTTAAACTTGAGAAAAGGATTTTTTATTTTCTTAAATATCTTACCATATTAAAACATACTGAGATTGAGAAAAATATTCTAAAAAAGACTTGCTAACATATTTAAATTATATGCCACATTAAAAATTAAGAAAATCCTATAGACATAATTTCTAACATGTGAAAAAATATTAAACATCCTAAAAGGCATAATTTGTGAAAAATATTAAATCCTAAAAAACATGATTTCTAACATGTAAAATATTAAATCCTAAAGGCATGATTTCTAACATGAGAAACAAAATATTAAACTCTAAAAATATGATTTCTACACACATGACATGGAAAATGTAAATATCCTACAAGACATGATTTAAAGGAATAATTTCTAACACATAATTTTGTAGAAAAATTATTAAACCACCTAAGAACATGATTTCTAATTAATTAATATTACCAATAATTATTGTTTCCTATAGACATAATCTCAAGATACTCACAAACTTATCATATTCTAGAATGCATTCTCAAACATGGGCAAAACAAACTAGATCATGACCTTCAAAACATGATATCTAAAGTACATGCTTGAGACAAAATTTGTAAAGAAAACCTATATGTATGATTTAGACATAAAAATAACAAAGAAAACCTGTGAAAACCTATAGATATGGTATCTAATATTATTTTTAACCTAGTCAATATAAAGAAAATCCTTTCATGTTGTGCAACATATAACTCATGGTTTGTTTTAAATATTAACTTCTAATTAAGATTGCGTAAAAACATTGCCTAATTATTTTTAAACAAACAAGCAAGCAAATTAAATGACAACACAGATAAAGAAAAAAAACAGTTAGACCATAATTTCCCTCCCCCTTTTAACTAAATCTCCTAATTGCATTATGTTTTATTACAACATTTTGCAGGAAAATAAAATATAAAATCAATTTTAAAAAATCTTCAAGATCTCTCTCTGAATTCATCCCCGCCCCGACGACTCTTCAAGTTTTGAAATTTGCTAGACAAAACAAGAAATAGTAGTATATGCCAAGAATAATAATAAAACACTAACTAGTTAAAGAAATAACAAGCAAAATTCCAAAGCAAACCAAGAACCGAAAAATCTTTCTCCTTCTTCTTTCTTTCTTTTTTCTTTTATTTAGAGAAAAAGATGAATATTGTAGAACATAATATAAGAAAAAGGGAAGAAATTTTCTATGGAGAATTGTCTGTGTATTTTTTTCGTCTGAAGTGCCCTCAAGAAATGAGAAAGGTATGTTTATATAGGCCACTGGAAGCAAGCTAATTAAGAGAGAAAATTAATTCAAACAAGGTAAGAAAATATTTTCAAGGAAAATCAAATCAGAGAATGAAAATTATGAATGATCTTTCCCAAAATTAAAGGAGTAAAAATCAGTAAATGGTGTAAAAGAAGACTTATTTATGGCATTAAAAGGAAAGAAAATCAATTATCTAATTTTGGATTACCAATAATTAAAATAATAATAATAATAATAATAATAATTCAAAAAATTAATTAAAGAATTACCGGATTCTTACCATAACACCCAGTGAATTTAATTAGGGGGAGTAACTAATACTATTAGTCAATCAAGTCGTACCAAAATAATGGCGTGGAAGGAAAGAATCAACAATCAAACATTTGATCAATTTTCATAAAAAATCATTGCAACAATACATGTAAGGTAAATTATCTCAATTCCAGCAATGCAAAGGGTTATACAAAATAGGGGACAATCCTTCTCACATAGCAAGAAATATTAGGAAAATAATGCAAGCAGAGTTCATCAAAATAAGTGGTTAATTATCCAACAAATCAGATTACACAAATTTATGCTAGTCATAATTTCAACAAGTCATAGAATCAAAAAAGAGTGACGAAAATGGAACCAATTAATTCGAAGGAAACAAACAATAACACACAGAATCAACACTTCAAAGAATTTTAACATTGTTAACTAATGGATTCGCATTGACATATTAACAACTAACGACTTCGCAACATCGCTGGTGGTTGCATTTGTTTTCAGTAGTGATTTTCGCTCAAAAATGGAGCAAAAAGGGCGTTTATTGGTGGCTGTTATTTCCGGTGAGATTTCACCAGAATTGGAGAGGAGGGGTGGCAAGAAAAAAGGCTGGGGAGCGGAGACAAGAGAAGAAGAAAGGAAGGGGGATCCGTAGGAGGTGTTGCAAGATAAAGAAAATGGGGTTGCGCACGTGGGTTTTTCAGTGTAGTTAGTTGGCAGGTTGGATAAAGATGAAGGAGCGAAGGGTAGAGAAGAGGGGGCATACTGGTGGCTATTTTTCGGCGAGTTTAGGGAGTAAAAAGGGTGTTTGGCGCACCAAAAAATGGGGGGGGAGGGGAGAGAGATCAGTGATGTGTTTTCCAATGATGTTGAGTGGAGGAAGGAGAAGAGAGAGGAGGCAGACATGGTGGTTTTCTGGTGGCTTTCGTCAATGAAGAGAGAAGGAGATGGGAAAGAGAAGGTGACGATGGAGAGAGGGGTTGCTGGTGTTGCCGGCGAGTTTGGGGCGGCAGTTGGTGAGAGTGGCGGCTAGGTGAGGAATGAAGAAATGTGTTAGGGTTTTTGGGGTTAATTCATTAAATTAGGAAATATTTGGGGGGATTGATTTTAGCCGTTTAATTAAAAGGGATGAACGCCCACGATTGAATCTTATAATATGGGGTGGAGTATGGGTCAAGAGTGGATCATTCGGATTTAAATTGGTTGGAATTGAATTTATTCATTTAATGTTTACTGTCAAGATATAAATTAACAAGCAATTCCAGGGTCAAGAGTGGATCATTCGGATTTAAATTGGTTGGAATTGAATTTATTCATTTAAAATTGAGCCAAAATTGACCTAATTAGGCTAGAATTGAAAGAAATTGTAAAGGAGTTGGCTAGAATTGAAATAACTTTCAAGGAAATCCACTAAAATTGAAATAAATTTGGCAGAAAAGGCTACGATTTAAATGTATTGAGATTAAATTGAATAGGTTTTCATCTAATTAATAATTATAATATACACACAAACAAAATATACAATATTTTGAAATAATGTTTTTTTCTGTAAAAAGAATACGCAATATATACTAAAATAATTGTGTAAAATATTTGAACATATTAAAATATTATTTTAAATTAAAAATTAATAAAATAAAATGGTAAACATTATATATAAAATATGGTACCAAAAAATGATCATAAGTATATTACTAATACTAAATAAAAACAATAAATACTGAAAGTAACAATAAATAATAAATAATATTAGTTATAAAAAAACAATGAGTATTATACTAAATAATAATAATAATAAATATGATAATAATAAAATAAATTTTAGAATGGCAAAATAATTAACAAACAAATTTTGAAAGTTTTAAAAAATATATATCAAAAAATACGTGAATATTTTGATAAAATTGAAAATAAACTCATTTATTTTTTAAAAAAAATATTTATTTTAATCAAATGACAACCTAAAAGGATTATCGGTCGGTCAAAATTGGGTGTCAACAAGGGACAGGCGGGGGCATAAACCGTCTATAAGCCATGGCCACTAGACAGGAGCAGGAGAACTCACCAGATGTATATGGTTACTGGCATGCTCAAAGATTTTGCTTTTGACGTCTATGCATTGTTAGACCTAGGTGCCACACTGTTATTTGTAACTCTCTATGTAGCCATGAAATTTGAGATCAATCCAAAAATGTCTTATTGAGCCTTTTAGTGTTTCCACTCCTGTTAGAGAATCTATTCTAGCCCAAAAAGTGTATAGGGGTTGTCTAGTTTCAGTCTACCATAAAGATATCTTAGCTTATTTGGTTGAGTTAGACATGGTAGATTTTGACATCATTCTAGGCATGGACTGACTTCATGCTTGTTATGCCTCCATAGACTGTAGAACCAGGATAGTTAAGTTTCAATTTCCTAATGAACCAGTCTTAGAGTGGAGGGGTAGCTCAGCTTTACCTAAGGGTCAATTTGTCTCATATCTCAAAGTCAGAAAGTTAGTTTCCAAACGGTGTATATACTATCTATTTAGAGTCAAAAATTCCAGTGTCGAGAAACCATCTCTTCCCTCTGTTCCAGTCGTGAATGAATTCCAAGAAATCTTTCCAAATGATCTACCTGGAGTCCCTCATGACAAGGAGATAGACTTTGGGATAGACATCTTCTTAGATAATCAGGCCATATCTATTCCTCCGTACTGTATGGCTCCTTCAGAGTTGAAAATGCAGCTAACATACCTCCTAGAGAAGGGATTCATCAGACCGAGCATCTCACCTTGGGGTGCTCCAGTTCTTTTCATGCGTAAAAAAGATGGTTCTCTTAGAATGTGCATAGATTACTGCTAGTTAAACAAGGCCATTATAAAGAATAAATATCCTCTTCCAAGAATTGATGACTTATTTGACCAACTCCAAGGTGCTACCTATTTCTCTAAAATAGACCTCAGATCTGAGTATCATCAGCTAGGGGGCATACTGGTGGCTATTTTTCGGCGAGTTTAGGGAGTAAAAAGGGTGTTTGGCGCACCAAATGAGTATCATCAGCTCAAAATTAGAGAAGGTCACATTTCTAAGACAACCTTTAGAACCCGCTATGGTCATTATGAATTCTTTGTCATGTCATTTGGGATGACAAATGCATCAGCGACTTTCATGGATCTTATGAATAGGGCACCAAAAACTTATTCCTCCCCATCACACGCAAGTGTACGTGGTCTCACAAGTAATATAATGGCCCTGATTAAGGAGCCGGGTTGTCGAACCCAAGGGATTTGAATGGAATCAATAACTAATCTCAATTATCACGTGTATGATGCTTTTAGCAATAAGATGTGAAGATATAAGTAAAATAACTACAAAGAGTGAATTTCTTCTAAACTAATCTGATTTTTACTGTCAAGATATAAATTAACAAGCAATTCCAGGATTGTAGCCTTAACAACTCCATTTAGTCTTAACAATGTCTATCTCTGTCTGGGTTCCTGATTTATGATTCACGGAGTTTAAATTACCTAAACCGGATTGCACGCCTCTGTCGGCCTACCATTATTGACTGCCTAACTACATCATTGAGTGGGGATAGACAGACCAATAAAAATATATTAAAGTTATCTTCGCGTATTATGAATCGAGCGAGGTGTAAGGGTAGTTGTCACTAGTCTTCCTTACATGAATCAACCTAGTTTCCTAGTCGAACAAGCTCCCTATACTACTGCGTTCTATCTACTCCAATATCTCTCGAATCAATAGTGAACAACTGATTTACTCCCTAGTTAATCACCTATGAAGTATAGATAAAAATAGTATAGGAATAATCAAAAGAACCCATTCATAAATGTTCAATATTAAGAACTAAACATTTTTTATGGCTATAACCCCAGAATATGGAGACTTAGCCACTCATAGTCAAAGAATACATCATGAATGATATGGAAAACATCAACAACCAAGTAATCAAGATTAAATTAACCAAAATACCCTGAGAAAAAGCTTCTCCATCATCTCCACTAAAGTTCTTACGTAAAAACAGAATAAAAATCCAAAGTCTATGATAGAATAATATTACAAATCCCATAACTCGACTTTTTCGCATCTTGTCCTCAGTTCCTCGATGCGAACCCCCTGTGTATACTGGGTTGTCGCTTATTTTGCTGAATGAACACTTTTACACATCTTTTGCATAAGTCCGCGACATAGACTTATTCTTCAGATTCATACCTTTTCTGCATTTTTCAGCTTCTACAACTTCATCCCAAGTCTGCCATGTGGACTTTGGTCTTTTTGCTGCTTCCACTGACTTTCATCTTCTC
>DF360191.1:67754-81730 GCA_000787875.1 Solanum virginianum | reverse complement strand
CGTCCATGCACAAAATAGTTAGTAGTTACTAATTACAGAGCCAAAATAAAAGAAAAGATGTCCAACCTAAAAATAAAGCAGTTTTCCAAAATAAACATAAACATTATAAAGATAGGAAATAAAATTGTCTTAATACATGCCAAGAATTATAAATTGAAGCATAATCACAGATCAATCCCCACCCCACACTCAAACTTAGCATTACCATCAGTGCTAATCATACGAAACCTGTGAAGTGGGAATCATGGTGCTCACTAATCGGGCCCTGGTATAATGGGCTCACCCCCAATGTAGATCGTGGCTCATTAGCTATTTGCTCATCTTTTGACTCGGACTTATCATGTGCCTCCCCCGAATCTCTGGGTACATCATCCTCCAAGGGATCGATAAACCTTGGTCTAATGCCTAACACTGCTTTAGCATGGGCATTGAGTGGGTATTGAACCTCAACATCTTTAAGCACTTCTCGTGTAGAGGGGCGGCTGCCAGTCTAGTGCCTCAGCATCTCAAGCTTGTACATGTGGGCCATAATCAGCTCATCTTGGTAGGCTCTCTCAGCAGTAGTGAGCACTCGGCCCATAGACACATCAAGACCTTTAATGTTAGTAGCAACATAGGGGGGCCTGAATGATAGGGCAATAATCGACCTCTTCTTCTGGCACACCTGTCATATGACACAATTGAGTAATAAGTCCCCCGAATGCATACCTGCAACCTTTGTGAGTCTTGGCCTTCCTCATAGCCATCCTAAAAATGTCATAATAGTTCAACGCCATCCCTGTTATGAGTACATAAGTGAGGCATACTCTATCCCTCATTACGTTGGTGAAATGTTATCCCGGGAAAAACAAATGAGTCAACAGTTTGACCCAGACCCTGGCCTCCTTCGTCATGTGAGCAAATAAGAAGGAGAGATGGTAGCCCCTTTCATTATGTCAGACCCACTTAGATGTAGAGGTCGGCCCGTCAAGTATGTGTCGGATTGCTTGGTACAAGGGCGAAGGCATAACTCATTGAAGACACCCGCTAAGATCTCTTTGGGGGTGTCGAGGACCCTGTTGATAGCAAGAAGAGAAATGTTTACCTTTATTCCTCGGACGATGACTGATTGGGTCCGCGGCTCCTTGGTCATGTTGGCATAAAACTTCCGCACCAAGCTGAGATTATAAGGTTGGGGTTCTGGTTTGGCCCCAAACTGAGTCTGTTGTCCCATTTTTTCTGGAGCACGGGGCACTTGTGGAATGTCACGGGCCCTTTTTCTAGTGTTGGGAGCCGGGCTCTACTAGATTGGTCGGATCGACGTGGATAAGAAGACATGATTCCTACAAGCAAAAACAAGTCCACAATCATTATATAATCAATCATGCCCACGACCCCACACTTAAATTCAAGTCAGTATGGTGAAGGTACTCAGACTTCCCCAAGGAATACGGGCCACAACTCAACACTTTAACACATCTCCCAGTTTTAAGGCATCACAATCCACTCCCAACACTTTCAACCACCAATTGCATCAAGCACATAGTCAAACCCATAAGAATGGCATGGATTTCAAGCAATTTAACTCCCCAAAAACAGTGTTCTACACCCCATACTTAATATTTCACAGATTCCACATATAACCATCACATCAAGCATAATGCAAAGCCAAGAACACAAAATCCCCCAATTTTCTCATAATTTCTCGGCCTAGGGTTTACACCCTCAATAATCAAGCATAAAATTTCCTTCCATGGCCAAATTAACCCAAGATCAATCATACCCACAAGTATTAACTAATAACTAACATCAGATAATATAACCTACTTCAAATTTACTTACAAGCATGAAAGATTTCATCCATTAAACCATTAACATTAAGCAAAATTGAAGTAGAGAAAACATACCTTATGTGGAAAATGGACTCTATGCAATGAAGATCTTTACAAAATTGATGTACGACGCAGATTTGTTTGAAACTTAGATGAAAAAGGGAAGAAAATGAGAGAAAAATTGAAAGAGAAGGGTTTGGGGTTGGGGGTTGCATAAAATTGGGAGAAAAATTGAGTTTGGGGTATTTAAAGGGGGTGGGGCCACGTTAGGACACGAATGTTTTAACACACATCCACGTTCCCTCCGCGTCGCAGAGAGAACATGGATTTACAATTATAAATCTTTATTTCCTAACGTCTGGGACAGTACGCATCCGCGATGTATCTGTGTCGCAGCACCATTGCAGATGCTTACTGTTTAGAGCTTCGAAAAACAAAATTCACTCCAAACCCCGTAAAATCCCCCGAACACCTGAACCTACTTCTAAACACTAAAACAAATAGATTGGACCAAAAAATACAAAAAATAGCCAATAGATCTTTGGGAAATAAAGACGAAAAAATTTACACCAAATGGTACAAGGTCCGCGATGTGAAGGTAACGCGGACATGTACTTGTACGAATTTCTCATATTTTAGGTACGGGATCTAATTTTCTCTCTCTTTTTAAATAAATAAAAGTAAAATAAAGAAGACTCAATTACTTGTTACCTTACCACGCAGTGCCTGATTTACTATCCTGGCACGACGCACCATCAGCTTATTCATCATTGGCTAACTCAATGGCCTCTTCAACCTGAATCGTGTCCTCACCGTAGTAGTGTTTGACACACTGACTATTCACCAAAAAAGTTTGGTTCGTGGTCACATCTTTCAACTCCACAGCTCTATGGGGAGTGACTGCTACCACCACGTATAGTCCACTCCATTTGGATCTCAGCTTATGTGGAAATAATTTCAAGCGAGGGCTAAAGAGCAATACTTGTTATCCCCACTCAAAGTTCTGCTTGATGATGTACCAGTCATGTCATTTATTGTTTCGCTCATTGTAGAGCTTGGCATTTTCATAAGCTTGGAGCCTGAACTCGTCCAACTCCTCCAATTGCTCTAGTCTCTTCCTACCCGCGAGCTCTGGGTCAAGATTTAGCCTCTTTATTGCCCAGTAATCCTGGTGCTCGAGCTTGACTAGTAGGTGACAAGCCTTAGCATATACCAGCCTATAAAGAGATGTGCCTTGGGGTCTTGTACGCTGTCTGATATGCCCATAAAGCTTCATCAAGCTTAATTGCCCAATCTTTCTGGGTGGAATTCACTGTCTTCTGCAATATATGCTTGACCTCCCAGTTTGACACCTCCACTTGCCCACTCATTTGCGGGTGGTACATTGTAGCCACTTTATGCCTTTTTCTATAATTGTCTAGAAGATTCTTCACGATTTGGTTAAGAAAGTGTGTACCTCTATCACTGATGATGGCTCTTGGAGTACTAAACTGAGTAAAGATCTTCTTCTTGAGGAACTTTTTCACCACCTTATCATCATTTGTTGGGAGGGCTGCTGCTTCTACCCATTTAGACACATAGTCAATAGCTACCAGGATATAGTGACATCCGAACAATGGCAGAAATGGCCCCATGAAGTCTATGCCTCAAACATCAAAGATCTCCACCTCTAGAATATTATTTAGGGGCATCTCATGCCTCCAAGATATGGCGCCAGTCTTCTAGCAAGCATAACAGTCCCTAGAAAACTTAATAGTATCTTTGAAAAGAGTTGGCCAGAAGAATCCTGATTGCAATACCTTATGTGTTGTCCGTTCACTACCATGATGGCCCCCATACGGAGAGGCATGACATCTCTCTAGAATCTTCTTCATCTCAGCCTCTGGAATACATCTTCTCACTATGCGATCGGCCCCTTGTTTAAAAAGGTAAGGCTCATCCCAGATATACGCCTTTGCATCATGAGCTAACCTCTTTTTCTAATGGTATGTAGCATCAGCAAGGAATACACCACTTACCAAATAGTTTACTATATCTGCGTACCATAGTAGTTATTTCACCTAAATTACTAGCAGCTACTCATCAGGTAACTATTTTTGATCTACAATTACTCACCTATGTGAGCATAAGTTTCTAGATGGGACAGGTGATCAGCAACATGATTCTCACTTATTTTTACAATTCTTGACCTCAATATCAAACTCTTAAAGCAATAAAATCCATCTGATCAGTCGCAGCTTGGCATCTTTCTTGTTGAACAAGTATTTTATGGTCACATAGTCTATGAACACCACAACTTTAGTTCCCGCCAAATATGCTCTGAACTTGTCAAATGCATACACTAGTGCCAACATTTCCTTCTTAGTAACCATGTAATTACCTTGTGTAGCATCTAGAGTCTTGTTGGCATAGTATATTGAGTGGAAAACTTTGTTTCTATGTTGCCCAGTACCGCCCCACCTTCAGTATCACTAGCATCACACATTAGCTCAACCCCCAGTCAGGTGCTATTAAGCTCGGAGCCTCTACCAACTTCTTTTTTAGCAATTCAAAGGCCTGCAAACAAGAATCATCAAAGTGAAAGGATACCTCTTTCTCTAATAGGGCACACTATGGCTTAGCAGTCTTGGAGAAGTCCTTAATAAATCTGGGGTAGAACCCTGCATGTCCCAGAAAACTCTGGACTCCTTTGACTGACACTGGTGATGGCAGCTTCTCAATCACTTCTATCTTTGTTCTGTGGACCTCCAACCCTCGCTCGGACACCTTGTGGCCTAGGACTATCCCTTCCTTAACTAGGAAGTGATATTTCTCCTAGTTAAGAACAAGGTTAGTCTCTTCATACCTTACCAGTACTCTTTCTAGATTATGTAGACACATTTAGAAAGACTCACTGAAGACAGAGAAGTTACCCATGAACAACTCCACGAAGTCCTCTGCCATGTCATGGAATATGGCTATCATGCACCTTTGGAAAGTGGTGGGTGAATTGCACAAAACAAAGGGCATGCATTTGAAAGCATAAGTCCCATTATGGACATGTAAAGGTCGTCTTTTCCTGGTCCTCGAGTGCAATGTTGATTTGATTATACCCTGAGTGACCATCCAAGAATCAATAGTACTCCTGCTCAGCTATTTTGTCCAATATCTGATCAATAAAAGGCATGGGGTAGTGATCTTTCCTAGTGGCATCATTCAACTTCCTATAATCCATACAAATATGCCACCCCGTCACCATTCTTGTTGGGATCAACTCATTCTTCTCATTGGTGATGACCGTCATCCCTCTTTTCTTGGGGACACACTACATAAGGCTTACCTACTTGTTGTCTGAGATGGGAAAGATGATCTTCTATATAATACCACTTGATAACTTCTTTCTTTACTACTTCCCTCATGATTGGATTTAATCTTCTTTGTGGTGAGCCACTGGCTTGTGACCCTTCTCCATGAAGATTATGTGCATACACAAGGCTAGACTAATGCCATGAATGTTTGACATCTGCTAACCCATTTCTCTCTTCTGTTTCTTTAGGACTGCCATAGCAGCATCGCCTTGGGCTACAGTCAATGAAGCATACAAGATTATAGGTAATGTATTATTTTCACCAAGGAATTCATACCTGAGATGTAATGGCAACTGCTTCAACTACAGCTGAGGAGCCTCTTGAATTGAGGGTTTGGGCGGTGGACCCAACACCCTGTTTAATGGCATTTTCTTCAGCATACTCACATTGTGAGCGTTCAATACACTTTTGATTTCTTTGGCCTTAGCATCATGCACTAACCCTTGATTCAGCAACACTCGGGCTAGTAGGTCTGTGATCTCAACTTGGCTCGCAGTAACCGCAATGTCTATCACTGTGATGGCTGCCAGATCTTCATTTATAGCCAGTAGCTTTATAGCTTTGTAGATATCAAATACCTCCATCTTGTCATGGGCTCTCATGGTGAGCCTCCCTGCTGCAACATTAATTAAAGCCCCTTCTGAAGCTAGGAATGGGCGCCCAAGTATAAATGGGACCTTAGGGTCCGGTTCAAAATCTAGGATGGCAAAGTCCACGGGGAAGAGGAGGGATACCAGTTGTACTAAGATATCCTCAATAACACTATCTGACCTCACCACGGACCGATCTGCCAGTTGTAACATAATGGTGGTGGGCTTCGGCCTTCCAAGCCCCAACTTTAAGAATAAAGAGCTGGGCATGAGGTTGATGCTCGCTCCCATATTACATAGGCCTCTTGTACTCAGCCAACTCCCAATGGTTACTTGCACAGTACAGCTCCCTAGATCCTTTAACTTAGTTGGCAAGTGTGATCTATTAAGAATCTTAGAACTATAAGCCTCGCTAAGTGCCATAGTCTCATATTCAACCCACTTGGTCTTGTTTGCAACAATGTCCTTGACATACTTAGCATACTTCGAGATTCCCTGCAAAACATCAATCAAGGGTAAGTTAATTTATACCTGTTTTAGTAGCCCGATGAACTTCTGTAAGTAGTCGTCCTTTTTTTTTTTCAACTTCTGTGGGAATAGAGGGGGAGGTTTTGGCAATGGAGTTGCCTCATCAGTGCTTGGGCTAGGATTGCCAGCCTCATTGTTTAGTGCAGCATTCTGGTCATCCTCACTCCTCTTCTTAGGGACCAACTCAGTGAAGGGCCTTCCACTCTTGGTGTTGACCGCATTTACTTACTCAGGTTGGGATCAGTGTTATGTGAGAGGCCCCTTTGAGGTATGGAATTTATTGAGCTAGCCAACTGTCCCAACTGTTTCTCCAAATTATGGAGATCCTTTTTATGCCTCTGAATCTCCTCTTCTTGTCTATCTGGTTCGCTAGAATTTATTTCAACCCTCACCATCAGTCATAGTGTTTGGATTGGCATGTCTTGTAGGTTGTTGTACCGACTGGTTCTGATAAGCATTACCACCCTGTGGTCTCTGCTGAGGTGGCCCATGATTCTTCTGATTCCCCCCATGAGAAATTTGGGTGGTTCCTCCAATTTGGGTTATATGTATTCTCGAACCCTTGATAACCCCTTCGATTAGCATTGCCCACAAAGTTTATGGCTTCTGGATTAGCTCTACAAGATTCAGCAGTGTGGTCGCCTCCCCCACAAACATCACACCAACCATTTTATTGTTGTTGTACCATATTAATAGGGGCTGGTTGCTGACCTACTATTACTGGTGCTTCATGCTATAAACCTAAAGCTCAGTTGTTGAAGTTCGTGGTCATCCTGTTTTGGATGGCCGCCATTTGAGCCTGCAGAGCTGTCTGCTGGATCCTCCATTCCATTCTGGGTTTCCATGAGCAATCCTATTGAGAAGGGCATACAATTCATCATATGTCTTCTCTAATGCTTGTCCTCCTGCAGCTGAATCAAGGAGAATCTTAGTATTGGGTTCTAATCCTTCAATGAATGTATGGACTAGTACCTCGTTAGCTTGACAATGGTGTGGACAATTGATTAAGAGAGTTTTAAAACTGTCCCATGCTTGATACAGATTTTCCAAATATCTCTGCTTGAAGGGACAATACCTAGTTAACTTGACAATGGTGGGGACAATTGATCAAAAGAGTTTTGAACCTGTCCCACACTTGATATAGGTTCTCCCCAAACCTTTACTTGAAGCTCAAGATCTCACTTCTAAGTTTGGTTGTCTTGCCAGATGAGAAGAATCGAGTGAGAAACTTATGGGCCAAATCATCCTAGGATGCTACCCCTAAAGTGAGAAGGAGAACAAGGCCATCCTCACATAGTCACGGTTTACTCCCGTAGGAATGAAGGTATCAACAATCTCAACAAAATTCTGAAGATGGACCTGTGGATCTTCACGTGGTAGCTCGGTGAACTATCCAATAGAGTGTAGTAGCTAGACTATGTTCTATTTTAGTTCCCACCGACCACTACGCTCAGGTTTGACAAAGCAACTAGTGACATTGGTGGTTCTTGGGATCTCCACGTCCTTCACTGGCCTTGGTGTCGGTGGTGCATCTGCGAGTGCTAGCAATGCAGGTACCTTATTTTCTACCATGTCCTCTCCAATAGGGCCAACATCTTCCTTATTATCTATTTGACCCTCCTGCTCGATGAGTTCAATCAGTGGCATTTGAAACGAAACCCCTACTCTTCTCTTTGATTGACGAAAACAGGAATCCTGGTCTTCCAACTTATTGATCTATTACCTGCACAACAACACCACTAAGATCAAACGTAGCGATACCACAAAATAAAAAAACTCAGATAATCAACTAATTCATTTTAAGTCCCCGGCAATGACATCAAAAACCTTATTGCTCCCCAGCACACGCAAGTATATGTGGTCTCACAAGTAATATAGTGGCCCTAATTAATGAGCTGGGTTGTCGAACCCAAGGGATTTTAATGGAATCAGCAACCAATCTTAGTTATCACGTTTATGGTGCTTTTAGTAAAAAAAATGTGGAGATATAAGTAAAATAACTGCAAAGAGTGAATTTCTTCTAAACTAATCTGATTTTTATTGTCAAGATATCAATTAACAAGCAATTTCAGGATTGTAGCCTTAATGACTCTATTTAGTCTTAACAATGTTTATCTATGTCTGGGTTCCTAATTACTGAATCACGGGGTTTAAATTACCTGAATAGGATTGCATGCCTCTACCGGCCTATCATTATTGACTGACTAACTACATCATTGAGTGAGGATAGGCAGACTAATAAAAATTCATTAAAGTTATCTTCTCGTATTATGAACCGAACAAGATGTAAGGGTAGCTGTCACTGGTCTCCCTTATATGAATCAAACTAGTTTCCTAGTCGAACGAGCTCCCTATACTATTGTGTTCTATTCACTCCAACATCTCTCGAATCCAGAGTGAACAACTAATTTACTCCCTAGTTGGTCAGGCTATAAGTATAGATAAAAATAGCAAAAGAATAATCAAAAGAATCCATTCATAGATGTTCAAAATTAATAACTAAACATTGTCTGTGGCTACAATCCTAGAATATGGAGACTTAGCCACTCATAGTCAAAGAATACACCATGAATGATATGGAAAACATCAAAAATCAAGGAATCAAGATTAAACTAACCAAAATACCATGAGAAAAAGGTTCTCTGTCATCTCCACTGAAGTTCTTGCATAAAAATAGAATAAAAACCTAAAGCTTATGATAGAATAATATTAAAAATCTCGTAACTCAACTTTTTTGCATCTTGTCCTCAGGTCCGCGATGCGGACCCCTTATGTATACTGGGTTTTCACTTATTTTGCTGACTGGACACTTTTACACATCTTTTGCACAAGTCCGCTATGCAGACTTGGCACATTCTTTAGCTTCATGCCTTTTTCTGCATTTTTCAGCTTCTACAACTTCGTCCCAAGCCTGACACATGGACTTTGGTCTTTTTGCTGCTTCCACTGACTTTTATCTTCCAAATCTCAGGTTGTGTTCTTCCTTCAAATCCGAGTGTAACTCCAGACTTTCCCAATTAGAGAAAAATCCTACAACAAACACAACCAACCGGTGCAATTGGCCCTGCATTAGCAAAATAAGAGAAAACTAACTAAAACACCTAGACTCTATGGATTTATCCTCTAACTCATCTCTAGTTATGGATATTTTTGGCTAATTAAGCGTATAAATACGTCTAAGATTAAGGCAGTACCTAGATATGTTTGTCATTGTGCTCATAGATGATATCATGATCTACTCTCGTAATGAGGAGGAGTATGTCAACTATCTTAGAATTATCCTTCATACCCTTAAGGACCAACAACTATATGCCAAATTTTCAAAATGTGAGTTCTAATTAGCATCTGTGGTGCTTCTGGGTCATATTATTTCTAGTGAGGGCATTCAAGTTGATTCTCAAAAGATTAAGGCTGTAAAGAACTAGCCAAGGCCCACAACTCCAAAAGAGATAAGGAGTTTCTTGGGTTTGACAGGTTACTACATGTGTTTTGTAGAGAGGTTTTCTTTTCTCTCAGCTCTCTTGACTAAGCTAACTCAAAAAAAGGTTAAGTTCATATAGTCTGAGGCTTGTGAGAAGAGTTTCCAAGAGTTGAAAACTAGGCTGACTACAGCTCTAGTTTTATCCCTACTCGAGGCAACTGACGACTTCATTATATACTGTGATGCTTCCAGAGTTGGCTTCGGGTGCATATTGATGCAAAGAGGCAAGGTTCGCATATGCCTCCAGACAGCTTAAGACTCATGAGAAGAACTATCTAACTCATGATCTTAAGCTTGCTAATGTGGTGTTTGCTCTCAAAATTTGGAGACACTATCTGTATGGTGGGGATGTGGATGTGCTCGCTGACCACAAGAGCTTGCAGTATGTATTCAGTCAGAAAGAGATAAACTTGAGGCAGAGGAGATGGTTGGAGCTATTGAAGGACTATGACATGAGCATCATCTATCACCTAGGTAAGCCTAATGTAGTTACCTACATAGGTTGTGATGTAATGGTGGGACTGTTTCACCTTTAACCAGAGGTCTCAAGTTTGAGCCCTGGGAATGAAAAAAACCTGTTGGGAGTGCCACTACCGAATGGGCCCTATAGTGCGTGATCCAAATTTACTCAAGGCTCCATGAGCTCTAAATTCCGGGTGGAAAATAGAAAAAAAAGCCTAATGTAGTTGTTGATTCTCTTACCAAGTTGACCATGGCAAGCACTGTACTTATTGAGGATGGAAAGAAAGAACTAGCTAAGAAAGTACACAGTCTGGCACGCTTGGGAGTGCAAATTGAGGATTCTGACAAGGGCAGTGTGAATGTCAAAAATAGTGCAAAATCATCCTTAGTGGTGGAGGTGAAAGAGAAGTAAGACCGAGATCCCATCCTCCTCTAATTGAAAGAAGATATTTAGAAACAAAAGGTATTAGTGTTTGCAAAAGGGGAAGATGGAGTTTTGAAATACCAAGGCAAACTATATGCACCGAGTGTGAATGGTCTTAGAGAAAGGATTCTAGCTGAGGCTCATAACGCCAGATACTCTATTCATCCAAGTGCAACAAAAATGTGTAGAGGCTTGGAAGAGGTTTATTGGTGGGGTGGCATGAAGCATGACATTACGGAGTTCATGTCCAGATGCCTGAATTGCCAGCAAGTTAAGGTGAAGCACTAAAGTTCTTGCGGTATGGCCCAAAATATTAAAATTCTAGACTAGAAGTGGGAAATGATTAACATGGACTTCATAACAGTCTTATCCTGGTATCATAGACAACATGATTCAATATGGTGTAATAGTAGATAGAATGACCAAATCAGCTCACTTTCTACCTATTAAGACGATTGATACAGCTGAGGACTATGCTAGACTATATATTAAGGAGATCGTCAGATCGCATGTGGTTTACCTATCCATCATTTCAAACAGAGGAGCCCAGTTCACCACATAGTTCTGGAGGTCCTTTCAGAAAAGGCATGGTACGAAGAAGAATCTTCGTACAACTTTTCATCCTCAGACAAACGGACAGGAAGAGTGGACCATTCAAACTCTTGAGGACATGTAGAGGGAATGTGATTAGACTTAAAAGGTAACTAGGATGATCACTTACCTTTGATTGAATTTTCGTATAACAACAGTTTCCAAGCGAGCATACAAATGATACTATATGAGGCTTTTTATGGAAGGAGGCGTCGGTTGCCTATTGGGTGGTTCGAAGTTGGCGAGGATGGATCGATAAGACTTGATTTAGTCTATCAAGCTATGGAGAAGGTGAAATTTATTCAAGAGAGACTAAAGACAGCCTAAAGCCGATAAAAATCTTATACCGATATTAGAAGAAAAGATTTGGAATTCAAGGTAGGTGATTGGGTATGCCTAAAGGTTTCACCGATGAAGGGAGTTATGAGATTTGGAAAAAAGGGGAAGCTCAGTCCGCGATATATTGGCCCATACCAGATTATTAGGAGAATTGGTAATATGGCATACAAATTGAAATTGCCACAAGAGTTAGTTGTTATTCATCCAGTATTCCATATTTCTATGCTTAAAAAAGTGCTTGGGAAATCCCGTACTGATTGTTCCTGCAGAGAGTATTGGAGTCAAAGATAGCTTGTCATATGAAGAGATCTCAGTTTAGATTCTAGATTGTCAAGTTTGCAAATTGAGGACCAAAGATGTTAATTCTGTTAAAGTATTGTGGAGAAACCAGTTTGTTGAAGAAGCCACTTGGATAGGTGAAGTAGACATGAAAGCTAGATATCCTCACTTATTCGTGCCTTCAAATGCCAGGACTGAAGATGATATTCCTTATTTCTATCTTTGAGTTAAGATACATCCTTAAATGTGAGTAGTAAGTTATCTGGGTAGCTTCATATTAATAGACTAGTTTATGAGTACCAAATATGCTTAATATTCCCCAGCTCCATCTTCATTCAAGCATGAATGATCCCAAGGGGGAGATAATTCATCATATCCTATCCACCCCGGTTCTGCAAAAATGTATAGAGATTTAAAGAAGTTATATTGGTTGGGTGTAATCGAAAGTCTCACCCATGAAGGGTGTAGTTCAGTTTGGCAAGAAGGGAAAGTTGAGCCCAAGGTATATAGGGCCTGATAGAATCTTGAGGAGAATGCATAAGGTTGCCTATGAGTTGGAATTGCCATTGGACATGAATACGATTCATCCGGTGTTACATGTGTCAATATTAAGGAAGTTCATGTGAGATCCAAGGTCCATAGTTCCATCGGAAGATGTGAGTATCAAGGAGAATATGACATACGAAGAGGTTCTGGTTGAGATATTGGATATCCAAGAGATTGAGGAACAAAGATGTAGCATCCATTAAGGTCCTTTGGAGAAACCAATGAGTCGAAAGTGCAACTTGGGAAGCAGAAGCAGACATGCTGAAATGATATTCTTATCTCTTCCACTATAATCAAGGGTGAGGTAATACGTTAATTCTATCATAGTGTCAAGTCATGTACTTCATCCATTCTATGTCATATTGCATGCATACATACTCACAATGACATGTTTTGATGTTAGGGTTGAAATTTTTCTTGTTACTCCTCTCAATCGTGCTTCTATCACATTCGAGGATGAATGTTCTCAAGGGGGAGATATTGTAATGCCCTAGATCTTAAGCTAAGACCCGAGTCGTTCCTCGTATGCGTATAAGCTCAACTTGATGACTTCTAATGTGGTAGAATCAATTTCTAGGTACTCAAAGTTGATTACATGTTGTTTGGGGTCATAAGGCTTCTCTTACTTCGAGCCAAGACCAAAGGATTCCAATCGACTGAGTTTCAATGTGAATTCGTAATAAGGGTCAACTTCAAATAGCCATATCTCTAAGCACATAATAAATTAGGTGACCTACTACCTACCAAATTGTAGGTCTTTTAATTAGCTTTCCAACTCCTCCTATTTCACCTTATTACGAGTTTGAAGTAAAATGTTATGATTGTTTTACTTAAGCCCGTCTGGGCTGTCAGAAAGCCGAATTGATCGTCAAATCGCTTTGAAAAGTCTCAAAAAATTATCAAAAAGGGCAATCTGAAGGTCCCATTAGTCGTATCGCTGAATGGTTCGGCAATGGGACCCTTGGACCATCGATTTTGCCCGAGGGACACATTAAAATGTCATTTTTGACCTTTTTGATGATATTTTTATTTTCCCAATGCACTTTTTTACTGTCATTCTTAATTGCCTTCACATAAGTAAATCTATTGAAAACCTCCTTGGTATTAAGCTCATTACCTAAATAGCAATTTACTCATTCTGACTTACAAAGAAATCACTTATCCCCAAATAGATTTTAGAAATAAAATTCATACTTACAAAGATGAATATTATTTCAAGATCCACCGGCCACCACTATAATTTTTCTTGTAAGAAATTCTTATCCCAAGCGCTAGTATAACAATTACTTGATTTACAAATGTGACTACAACATGAAACCTCATTATCTGAGTAGTTGGAACAACTTATAACTCCTTAATAGCTGGTATTCACACTTCACATTTAATGCCTCCATCCTTATATACTCCTAGTACCACATCAAAAAGTCCACTAGATCTATCACTAGTACACATCATACCCACCGAGAAAGTCGTACTCAAATATTCCACATTTTTCTCCCCATTGAATAACTGTAATGTATTACCAAATTAGTCTTATTTCCAGCAAATCAATGTGCGCTCTTTTGCAAACAGATCGAT
>DF360191.1:15179-60693 GCA_000787875.1 Solanum virginianum | reverse complement strand
GTCCTCTATCATTTTCCCCAGACCCCACTTGTGGGATTTTACTGGGTGTGTTGTTGTTGTTGTTGTATCTTCCTCTATCATTTCATTCTCCTGGAACAAATCAAGATATCTGAATTGTCTGCTTTTTGATACCACTCACCTTAACTTCTCTTTTCTTATACTGACTAAAATTACAGTGCATATATTTGCTCTTACTTCTATTTATCCTATAACAGGATATGTTGAAATGCTTCTAAGACACGACCAAGTAGAATGAAATGAATGGTAAGGATATATATAACCAATCCCAACTAGCTTGGGATTTAAAGAATTGTATTTTGCAAGTTCTCAATTAGATAGACATTCTAATTCTAAATACTATGTCATGATTAGAGAAAATCTAACTTCTTTGAAGAGTGAAAACCAAGATGCTGTCACCAATTTAGTAAAGAAATAACTTCGCCAAGAGTTGATATGAAGTAACATTGAATAGATAAAACCAATATGTCAAAATCATACTGCCTCAAGTCTAGTTTTCTCATGAAAGAACATGACATAGAGGTTGATTGTGTTTTACTAACAGAAAATTGAATCCAAATGCGTTGCTTCTAGCTTCATCAACTTAAATTAGCAAAAAGTGGATGTTCTTACAATATTCCCCCAATTGAATACATTTGCAACATGCTTAAGTTTGGATCCTATGACAAAAATGCTTCAAGGAGAGAGTTAAGATTATCAGACAATTCATAATTTCATATTGATTTGATTAATTTACATTGATTAGGTTTAATTTGATTGCTATAACTATGCCCAGCCTTTTCCCAAAATTTTTAGTTTATTTGTTCCCACTTATTCTTCATTATTCTCTCTGATTATTCATCATCTAATGAATTTGGTTTGAGGGCATAGTTTATAGACTAAGTTTAATTTTGGCGGGGACTTAGCAAAAGGAATTGAAAAACCAAGACAATGGGATTTCCTTGCCATGGTTTCTAAACATAGTGTTTCATATGTTATTTCCAGTTTTAGTTGTAAACTATTTTACAATCTCTTCAATTTTGAGAAGAATCAAAATAGCTCATACAATTAATCGAGCATTGGACTGCATGGTCTGCAATTTTAAGATTAACGGAGAATGAAAGAAAATGGTTAAAACATTAAGGTAGAGTAGATTGATTTGGTAAAGAGAGACCATCACTATTATATGTACACATATTTCTCGTTATGTGAGCATATATGTGTGTGTTTAGATATGCATTCTTATCAGAAAAGGAAGTGTATACGCGGAAGGAATACGTTAAGCTTGCCAATAATTTGATTTGGACAATTGAACTACAACATATTCCGATTGACCACTTGAACACATGATAAAGTATTCCTATTAGACACTTCTGACTCAAATTTTAGAAAAGCCTATGTGTGTGCCCTCAAGTACCCATTACGTAGATAAGTTAAGTAGTTAACTAGTTGTATCTCACTCCTTTGATTATTTGTATATCAATAGGCTGAAAAACCTCATCCATGTTCCAACTCAGATTGATGTGTATAATTAAAGGATGTGAACATATTCTACATGATTACCTTATCTATGTAATGAGGAAGCTTTTCCAAAATTTGAGTTGGAAGTGTCAAATAGAAACATTTAATCATGTGCAGGTATTTAATAGGAAAATGCCATAATCTGAATGCCGAAATTAAATTTACTGGCAAGTTTTAGGGGTTGTCTGTGTATTCTGCCAAGTGTAAATGTCTTTAATCAGGAGCAAAATGCTCAATTAGAATCTGGCTGAACCAATTTAAGATATTGTAAGGTGCTTTAGTAAGGAGAGAAGTAGGAAAGAGGACGTAATGAAGTTCATGGGTGAGAGTTCGATTGCAGCTATATTGACTATGGGAAGAAAGGAATATCTGAAGGAAATATCAGCTTATCCATTAAGCTATGTACACAGACCTAAGAGGAAAATCTTGTTTATATTATGCATACTATAATTTGAAATAGTTGCTCTGGGTGTACTTGAAGTCCAATTTGGCTTCTAATTTACCTTTAACATTATCTCATATTCCAAGCATATTACTACGAAAACAGATGCTCCCTCTGTTCCAATTTATGTGACAGGATTCCCTAATTAATCTATTCTAAAAAGAATAGCACATTTCTATATTTGAAAGCAATTCAACTTTAAACTTATCATTTTACTCCTAATGAGAAATGAGCTCTTCCTTACTCCTTCAAGGAAAAAGCAACCAAGCAACTTTTTCCCAGAATTATTTTATAGCCACATAAATGTTAGGACACGTGTAAACCACAAATTTCAAAAGTCTTAACAGCTACGCAAATGTTACGACATGTGTAAAACCACAAGTTTCAAAAGTCTTCTTTTCTTTCAAACTTCATGCTGCATCAAACTACGTCACATAAATCGGAATCAAGGTAGAAATTCATAGGCCCCAGTGCCACCAAAAGTAAGTAGAGGGAAAACTCTTCCTATCCTTTCACTTAAAATCACGAGAACAACATATGATCCAATGATGTCTTAAATTTTTGCCAATTTTCTTTTTGTCATTGTCCTCTGCAAATGACATTTTTCGTAACAACTTCAATGGAAAGTGTAAAGTGCCTAAATATTCAGCCAAGTCATTTAATATACAGTATTTACACATGCCTCTTATGATAAGAGAGTGTGCACGCATCCAGTAGTTCAATAGCTCCTAGTATATCAGAACTCATGGAAAAGATTGACACATATAAGAGTTTTAAAATACTCCCCAATTTGAAAGAACCCTTGAGAAAATTAGAAAACTGATCCACGAAAAAGACAAATCCATTTTGCTTTCTCCGGAAAATGGAGCACAGAAAATTGGGGACTTGTCAAACTTTAGAGCTAATGTCTATGGTTCTGGTTTCTACTCAGGATAGACGAATAGATATTCAAATCAGAAATAAGACTTACTGTGCCATTCCATTCTGCACGATATACCTCGCCATATGACCCTGCAAAGTCACATCAGTGTTATTTATATGGAGCATCCCATCTTAATGATATTCTTTTTACATTCACTTGAGCAAGAAAAAAAATAAACTAATTTACATATTGAACTGTAAGGAATAAATAATCTGCTTCCTAAAAGTAAGTAAAAAGGCAACATTACCAATTTCAAAAAACAAAAAAGAGTAAGCAAAAAGAAGGGAGATGGGAGAAATGTTTAGCGAAGCGCTAAAAGTCTCAAACAATACTACTGGAGGAACTCACAGAACACCCCCCCCCCCCCAGATGGGAGAAATGTTTAGCGAAGCGCTAAAAGTCTCAAACAATACTACTGGAGGAACTCACAGAACCCCCCCCCCCCCCCATTAATGAAGTCTCATTGTAGTTAAATGGAAGAGGCTAGTGAAGACATGGTATACCTCTTCTAGAATTGAGGTATTTATAATTTTTTTTTTTAAAAAGGGTGCTATGATAACTTTTCCAGGAAATAGCCTCTCTATTTAGGTAGTGGTAAGGCTGCGTACATCCACCCTCCCCAGACCCCACTTGTGGGATTTTACTGGGTTTGTTGTTGTTGTTTTTGCTATGATAACTTTTGGTAATATGATATTGAAAAGGCATTGATATTTTTCATAAGATAATGGAATTTTAATAAAGCTAGTACCAGGCAGGTACTGCAAAGTACATAGAGGATATTACATCATCCACAAAATAGCATTCAGTTCTCTATGAAATCAACAAGCTGTGAGACCTCTCCAACAATCCTTCCTTACAAAAAATATATGACAATTCTGTTTCCGTAAAACGATCAAAATTCGGACAACAGAATTTGGATGGTAAGAGTACTGTATTTTCATATCAAGAAAGGTAATGCATTCAGCTCTTTCCAATAGTTGGCACATCAATAAAATAAAACATCATATCATCTGCCAATTCACCTTAACCCAATGTACAAGCTACAATTTGCCAATGTACAATAGCAATTAAACTAACACAAGGACCTCGTTTTGACAAGGAAAGAATCTGACAAATTCATCTGAAAACTATAATTTAGAACTCCTTTTTTAAACTGGTTGTATTTTGAACCTTATTATAATGAATTGACAAAATGACTTTTTAACAGGAATATTAACAAAAATTGGAGAATCTAAAATCAATAAGCCTGAAAACAAAAAAATAGGAAAAAGAAAATGATTTGACTTTTTTTTTTTTTTGCTTATGACCTAGGTTAACAACACGAATACAAGTGGTCTTTTCACAGAGAATAAAAATATGATTTCTCTATAATCCGAGCACACATTTATATGTACACCCCTATATTTTATTTAAGTCAAAAGAATGATTGTACCTTGCATCATTGAGTACCTGCATATGAACTGTGAACTACATAATTTACAAACAACATACAGAACTATTCTGTCTGACTTTGCCATTTTTCTTCAATCATTTAACAAGATAGCAACACCAACATGTACCCATATGTTCACAACAGAAAGACAAAAAGTGAAAGCTTAAATTTGACTTTAGATAAAGCGGCACAAACTTTTCTCCAAGGTTGCATCACCTATCCATATCCAATCACAGAAGACAAACTTAAAGCACTGAGTCTTACCAATACCAATACGGTCACCAACATGGAGAGCTTCCCATGGAATTTCCCACTCTGCCACTCCACGTAGCATAGGATCAAGCTGTTCTTTCTGCACTGCATAAGACTTAGACTGTATGCAAGTAACTATTTCCCTTGCTTTTGTAGCTGATTCTTTGTCTTGGTAACTGCAATTGTTATCTGGAATATTTCCATGAGTCTCCCTAAAGAATTTGTCACCTTCATCAAGTAAAATAACTTTTAGTTTGTTCTTCTAAAATATTTAAGAAAATGGATAAATTAGAAACCCACAAATGCTCCATGACCAATTTGGAATGTTTCATTCATTCTACATCTAACATGTGCAAATTTTTCACCTGAAGTATCATTTAATGTATTGTCTCTCGGTGCAGCAACAGTATACTCCTGTTCACTTTTATAGGAGATATTGTAAGGGAACTGCATCCCGGTGAAGGCTACGAGAGACTGCTTGTTACTTTCTGAACTTTGCCTAGTATCAACAGCCCTTTCCTCTGATAATTGAATTTTTCCAGCAACAACTCCTAAAGCCAGATCTGATTGCAAATACATTTGACTCTCTGGAAAAACACCTTGAAGTTTAACTTCTGAGTTTTCTGCAAGACTGTTCACCTTCTCATAAGCTTCTCTAGCTTGCATTATTTGTTCAACGGAGGCATTATCATGGGAAACTGCTGAAGCATCACATAATCTAGCTGACAATGGAAGGAGATTTCCAGAGTCATGCTCAAACTGGGTGCTTCTAGTTCTAACTGAACTATTTCCACAATCCCCCTTTGCTTCATTGTAGTACAAAGCTGGTTCAGTCCTTGAAATCCATGTATTGGCAGTTCCATGAGCAGCAGTAACTGAACCTGATCCTGTCCCAGTTTGTGTGTCAAATACAGGAAATGAAATGACAGTTCCGCCAGAAGGAAGTGGTGTTACACTGTGCACATCTACTGCATAACTTTGAAATTGACCACTTGGTACCTCAGCAGGAATTAGGGCACCTGGTGCACCCATTAAATCGATAATATATTCACTGCACATTAAAACAATAATCAGTCAGGTCACTACTGGAAAATTTCCTAAAAATTTTCATGGTTGTAATTCTACACAGAGAATGTTAATGAACTAAAATAGAAGATAAAGGTAAAGAATTGTTAAGCAGCAAATATAATACATGAAACGGCAAGATTTAGGCAACTAACTTTGACTAAACTTGGCAAGAGAAAAACGAGAGTACAGAGGGAAATTAACAATACTCTTTTTATTAAGCATAAACAACACTATATTTTAAAGAAAAATATAAGCATGCCTTAATTTCATTACTTGATAACCGAAGCATGAAAAAAGAAAAAGATATACAGTTATTCTCACAAAATTTTTTAGAAAAATCTGTAAGTAGTAAATATAGCAGCATTCTCTGTGCAGAAAGCTCACCAAATCTGTATTTAAATCAAAAGCATATCTACTAAAGAAGCTATTTATGTAAAATGAGAACGGGCTAAAAGAGCTGCTGCATCTTTTTCAAAGCTAGCGCTTACCCATCCAAAACCCTCAAACCTCACCCCTGCCCTAAAGGATTTTCGACAACTAGAAAAATAGGGTGGAAAGATTTAAAGGAGAGAGAGCGAGAGAAGTACCGTCAGTAACTCGACAGCCACTATAAAAGATTTTATTAGAAATACTACGTTTGAGAAAGCAGAAGAAAATTCACCTCTTGAAAAGATTTAAAACACAAACCGATATTTCAGCAAACACCATAGATATCCAGGAAAATGTGCTATCAAAAGATTCTTTACCTTCCATTGTCAAATTTGATCAAATTAACTGCTCCGTCATCAGTTCCGGTGTAGTAACTTCCCTTAACTAGCTTGCATTGTAGGTTGATTCTATCAGCAAGTACCTATTCAGCAAAGTAAATGGCATGGTTAGAAGCATGATTCTGGGAAGACTCTTTCCAGAAATCAGAGATATTATCGTAGTCCATTAGAAAGAAACCAATTCAACAATAAATTAGTGCAAAAGAGAAAGTCAATATCCACTCTTGGAAGTCGGAGATTTTCTGTATTTTCTATTCAATCAGCAAAGGAGTAAATATATTTAAAAATGATAGAATTAGCATTGCCTTCTCATTTTGAATAAGATACCAGATGCCCTTATACTAAAGCATGAATTTCACCGCTGAACCTAGAAAGACAGGCAAAGATCTATCTGAAGAAAATAGTGGGTTTTACTTGTTAGTTACAGATGATAAATATGCAGAAGTTAGCCCGAAAATACTTCACTACAGAATACTTCAATGATAATATGAACCAATCATTTGATACTAGAACCTCCCCCACCCCCACCCCCACCCAAAAAAAAGAAAGAAAGGTATGTTTTATCTCAAAGCAAACTAATTATCCATATCAACCTAGTAAAGAAATGTAAGGAGAGATTGAAGCTCTTGTAACCTTAAAGAGCAAGGCCCTATGCCGTGAATGTCCAATATCAAGACAGCCAAGGGGAAGAATGATAGAGTTCAGTGAAATTCTTAGCTCATAACTCCTTGCAGTCCACCTCTTTGACATTTCTTCTGCATCATTAACAGGACCTCCCATCCTACTAACAACAAGGTCAGCGATTTTCTCAACTAAAAAACTTGTAACCGGGACCTTCTTTAAAGCTCGGCATTCCCGGGACATGAAGTACACTCTCTCCTCAAGCTGCCGCAGTTCCATATCAGCTGCACGGTTTACCAAGATAACTTCATAATCAACATTATCCAAAACCGAAACAGCTTTTAGATCCACTAACAATGGCATCTTCCCGTGAATCGCCGCACTGGAATTAATTCCATAAACATCATAGAATCCATCCATCACTTTCTCATCATAATTTACAACATTATAGTTCTGCATTGACACCAGGTAGAAGGTTTAGAACCAATTCAAACTTCAGATGAAAACCTTAAGCAAGGAATACAGGTAACAAAGCACTAAATAGAGACAACGCGAAGTCTGCAGTCTGCTAAAAGTTAAACGTGAACAGCATGTTATCTTGATATTGTTTTCAGCAATGAATAGGGGGTACAATATTGCTAATCATTTTAAGGATCTAAGTGTGTCTCTCTCCGAAAGTAAACTCTACTTCAAACACAAGGACATAATCAAGTGCAGACTACCTTTTGTGAGAATATGCAGGACACAGCATGCAAATTTGCAATGATAGGTGAAAATATATTTCTCTGGTACTACAATCCTAAGCATAACTCAAACCAGTGAAGTAACTGTTTACACACAACTAGGGTAACGTATATAATTACTTGTATAGTACTGCCTTTGTCAATGTTGGATGTTCTAAACCAATAGGAGTTAGGAACAAGGTAAAGACTACATCTTTAAGTGCATTTGGGTCCAATAGTGATGACGTTTACTTTCTTGGAGTATTTTAATCCATAATAATGTCAACATTAGTCCAAACCTACCTTCATTAACATAAAAGAACATTTTATAGCATAGAACATGATAAAACTTTCCATATAAGAAAGTGAAGAAACATATTTGCTATGGGGTGTTTCAAGTGGGAAGAGAAATTTTCACCTCATAAACTGGAGGAAGACTGTCATGGCATCAAAATGTCAGGGAAGACTTAGGATAAAGATATAAAGATCCTTAACAAGCACTATCAGTGGTTATAGAAATTTGGAGTAAAAGAGAATACTTTTTAGAGGGAAGTGATTGAGGAGAAATATAGAGCACTGGAAGGGGGATGTAGGACTAAGAAATGCAACACTTAGCTAAAACTATAAATCTTAGTGTCTGCTTTAGAGAAATGTCTTGGAGGGGTGGGGTGGGTGGGTGTGGGGGCAAGGTCAGCTTGTGAGACGATGGCGGATAAGCTTTGGCATCGAGGGGTGGGGTGGAAGGAATTCCATGGAAATGTGTCATGCAGGATAGGTGATAGGAGTGGGGTAAATTTTGAGGTCACAAGTGGTAGGAGAACAACACTTTTAGTGTAAACTTTCAAAATATGTACAGAAATTCATGCCAAAAGGAGATGACAATGCAATGGACATGAAGGCTACAAGGTCGATAAGTTCATTATATATGAGGTTTATGAGGAACTTGCAAGATTGGGAGACGGCAAAATTCAAACTGTGAATTGGATTACTTTATAAACAACGTATTACACAGGCTAATCATGATGCCTGGAGATGAAGGACGGAGAATAATGGCATTTTTTCTTTTAACTCCAATTATGAGAAGCTTTTGGGCAGGTAAGAGTTGGCATCCTAAGAAAATGGTACTTTTTCACTTGGCTAGCCGTGAGGAGGTGATCTTGATGGCTGAGAATTCAAGAAAGAGGAGATTACATACATCAGTTGATGCTTCATCTGTAAAAGCTCCAGGAACGACGTGAATCACATCCTACTACATTATCAGAGAGTGTCTTGTAGTGTGAAATACTGATATGATTTGGTCTTCAATGAGTGATATTAGGCACGGTTAAATATGCAAATATTTAACAAGACCTTTAGAAGATGAAAAAGAAAATATGAAGTGTGGGGTGTTGTGCTATTAGCACTTATGTGGAAGATACGAAGAGAAATAGAAGAGCTTTCTATGAAGTAGAGAAGAATTTTGTACAAGTGAGGAATAACATCTTATCTTTGACTTCCTCCGTTTCAATTTGTTAGTTTTAGTTTGACTCAGCATGGAGTTTTTAAGAAAATAAAAGAGTTTTGAATGTGGTGGTCTTAAATTAAAGATGCATGTACAACAACATACCTAGTGCAAACAAACAAGTGGGGTCTTAGAAGGATAGATTGTACGCAAACCTTACCCCTATCTCGTGGAGGTAGAGAGGTTGTTTCTAAATACCCCTGGTTTAAGTGCAACAAATCAAAGTAGTTATGAAAAAAATACAACACGGAAGAAAACATGACAATTAATAAGGAAAACAGTTCAATGCATTCAGAAAAAAGAACAACACCAACGGCGAAACAAAGTAACATAACAGATGATAGATGGTAGCAGATAGAAAAAGCAAGACTACATGTATACGACGACTAATACTACAACAGATACGGTTCTACCAGACTCCCACCAAGCCTAATCCTTCCTAAAAGCGAGACAAAAATCAACAACCTACTAACCTTCTACCTAATCCGCAAATTTCACACCTTTCTATCTAAGGTCATGTCCTATCTGATCGACTCTCTCCAATACTTCTTCGGCCTACTTCTACCTCTCCTCATACCTACTATATCCAACCTCTCACACCTCCTTACTAGAGCATATGCGCATCTTCTCTTCATTTACCCAAACCATTTCAACCTAACTTTCCTTATCTTGTCCACCACAGATGTCACTCCTACTTGTCTCGGATATTTTCATTCCTAATCTCATCTCCTAATATCATCTATCCCTGCAAATTGTATATTTTGAAGACGAGAGTTCTTGATTGATCAACACTCCATCTCATACAACAAAGCCCAGTCTAACCATCACTCCATAGAACTTACCTTTAAATTTTGGTGGTACATTTTTATCAAACTAAAGATGTGTAAAATCAACCAAAATACCCTTTTGAGTCTTGTGGATCTTAAATATGTCATATAGGATGTTGGGCGTAAAAAGATACTCCCTCCATCCCATTTTATGCGGCACCCTTTGACTTGGCACGGTGTTTAAGGAAAAAAAGTAAGATTTTTGAAACTTGTGGTGTAAAATCAGTCTAAGAAATTTGTGTGCTTGAGATTCATTTCATTAAGGGTAAAAGGGGAATTTTAAAGTTAAATTGTTTCTAATTAGAGTAAGGTGACATTCTTTTTGGGACGGACCAAAAAAGAAAGGGTGCCACATAAAATGGGACAGAAAGAGTACTAAATATAGAAAGTGATATTTTTTTAGACAAACTAAAAATGAAAAAGTAAGGCAAACAAATTGAAACAGAAGGAGTATTACTTTTTGTTGCACCCACAAGGTCCCTACATACATACACAAATTCGAGTGTCATTTTAGAAAATCATATCTTCTTTTTTTTCCAAGATTTACTTTTTGGTGTACTTCTTTTATAAGGCACTTTTTGTCCATCATTAGTAAATTTTTTTTTGATTTGCACCGGGTGTCCGAGTCTCTTAGAGCCCCGACTAATCCCCGGGGTGTACAGGCCCTCGGCAAGGAGTTTTTCGCAAGTGCACCATGGTTAATTCAGGTTTTACCTAGTCCGATGGCCCTCAGAAATTATTTGCACCCAGTGGGTTTCGATCTTGAGACCTTGAAAGGGAGCAAACCCCAAGGCTCGAGTCTATTACCACCAGGCCAACCCCTGAGGGTTCATCATTAGTAAATTTTGAATAAACTACAAAGCAAAATTGGAGCAAAAGAACCATATGTTATATTCGACAAAAGTAGCAATTTTTAGAATACTATTATGACACTAACCCAACACCTTTATAATAACTGTGGTGTCTCGACCAGCATGAGCACCCCTCGACTAATTCCTTGAGGTACCTACTACCTCCCATCAACACAATTACCAAATAACTCTGTCTATCAATGCGAAAAAATCACCGAATATTTTTTTCATTATGGAATTTGAACCTAAGACCTCATAGTTCTCTATCCATTTCATTAACTACTAGGTGACATCCTTGGGTGCCACTAACCCAACCTTTCAATTAGAGAAGTAAGAAGTCTAAGTTATTCATCACTATTAACATGCATACCGTACACTTTAAGAACAAGAATAACTTAATTAGACATTAAGTTTTGATAAGCCTTCAAAGGAAATATTGTGATGATACTTGAAGGAATTAGTTGGAAGAAGAGTATATGTTGTTGCCAGTAACTAGGATTAGTAACATCCATACTATTAGTTATGTCCAAAGGAAGATCCGAGATTCGAAGATCTCGAGTGCCACTATTTGCAACATACCACTAGAAACCAAGAATTGGGGTGTACATTCTATCGGTTTGATATGTTTTTTAATTAATTTTGTCTAGTTCTAAAAAATTAGTTCATAAAAGAATATGTGATTACTGAAGCAAACTAAGTTTGGCCTAATTTTATCTAGTCTCTTGATCCCCAATCTATTAAATAAAATGATAAAAAAATAAATCGGTAGTTACTCCTCTTCAATTATGACATTATACTGTAACCAAAGCAACATCAACAAAGAAAATTCCATCAACAATACAACAAAGAGAATTACAGGGATCACGCCTCATCAACAAAAAATTTATAATCAAAAGATAACCAAATGATAAAAGGAACTATGTATGAACTAGTGAAAATCAGCGCTTGCCAAAAGTTTCCTGTTGCTTCTGAACATTCAAAAGATTAAGGAAAAAAAAGATTCAAGAGACAAAATGCAGTTTCAAATATCACGACTCTTGAAACTTCTATTGCTAATTTTGTTTTATATGAGCACTTATCTCATGCGTCAAGTTCATTGATTGCCTCTCTAGACTCTACTTTGTACCCAAAACAGTGAAGAGGCCTCAAATCATCTTGGATGGTATCATGCGATGTTTGTAGAGATACATACTTTAAATGAAAACCACACTTGTGATTTGGTGGACTTACCTAAAGGAAAGAAAGCAGTTGAATGCAAGTGGGTTTCTTAGTCAAAGTTCATCTAGATGACTCTATGAGAAGACTTGTGACTTACATTGCAAAGACTCTTTGTTTTTGTTGTCGAACCCGTCAATTCCATCTGGATACTTTAACCAGAGTCGGGGGGGAGGGGGGGAGGGATCAAGAATTTAATTTCTTATCTCTCAAATTTAGAATATCTTTGTAACTCTATTTATCTAATGTTTCAATTTTATTAGACGAATTCCTACACCCGTATCCATTAGATTTAAGCCAACAACAACAACATACCCAATGAAATCCCAAAAAGTGGGGTTTAGAGAGGGTAGAGAGACAGTCTCCAAAGAACTCTTGGTTCAAGTACATCAAACCTAAGTAAAAGAAGAAGAAAATGATGGAGAAGGCAAACCAGTTAATTAAAAAAGCAGTGTAAAGTCTATAAGAGATAAAAATAATGATACTGGTCTCGCTAAGGAATGTTGACCCTTCGAGGTGGCCCAATAGTTTGGGCTTGAGACTTTAATGTTGGAGGTCTCAAGTTAGAAACCCCTTATCAGCGAAAGCAAGGCGTTTGCTTTCTGGGTCTAACTTGTTGCCCGAGGCTTGCCTAGTGCAAGTTACCTCTCCTGTGTGATTTGCGAGCTATTGCATAGGAGCGGGGGTTTACCCTGTACGCACCGTAAGGGTAGCGATTGCGGGTTTTCTTTGTCAAAAAAATAACAATGATAAAATAGTGTGATAATCAAAATACAACAAACGACATACAGAAGAACTATACGGGTACAACTACTCCTACGACAGGCACTAAACCTTCACAAGATAAGACAACACTCTACCCTACTAGCCTTCTATCCTAATACATAACCTCCACTCCTTCCTATCTAAAGTCAGGTCCTCAATAATATGAAGAGTCATAACCTATCTAATCTCCTTTTCTCAATACTTTTTTGGCCTACCTCTGACCCGCCACGTATACAACCAGCCTCTTGCACCTCCTTTGCATATGCCCGAACCATCTTAATCTTGCTTCCCACATCTCATTCGCCACAAATGTCACTCTCACTTTTTACTGAATAACCTCATTCCTAATCTTGTCACTCCTAGTATGCCACACATCTATCTTAACATCCTCATCTCTGCAACATGTATGTGAGTTCTTGAGCCAGCACTCCACCCTATACAACAAGGACGGTCTAACCACCACTTTATAAATCTTACCTTTAAGTTTATGAGGTACCTTCTTATCACACAAGACTCTAGAGGCAAGCCTCCATTTTATTCATGTTACCCCAATGCAATGTGTGACATCATCATCGATGTCCCCAATACCCTAATGATGGTCCAAGATATTTAAAGTTTTTTCTCTTAGGAAATAGTCTCTGTGGCAAGCCTTACTTCCGTGTCTGCTCTATCCAATAAAAAAACTAAATTTGCACTCCAAAAATTTCGTTTTGATTCTGCTTAACCTGAACCCTTTACAGCTTGTTTGGATGGTGGTTTGTCATAGTTACATAATGTATGGTATTGTATTGTATGGTATGGTATGGTATGGTATCGTACAGTACCATACAATGTTTGGATAGACTATATGGGTTGCTATTGTTTAATGATAATTTGTTGTTTGATTTGATTGTATGGTACTGTATCATAACTTGTAAATTTACAAAAATGTCCTTAATTATTACAAATATTAAATTTATCAATATTGTTTTAATAATTTTTTAAAAGTAAATATATAAAATTGAGTAGGGAAACATACAAACTAATATATTTCAAATCTATACAAACAACACGAGAAAATAAAAAAGTAACAACACGAGAAAATAAAAAAGCAAGAACTTTAAAAAAATGAACCTCAAAAAATAGACTAAAACGTGAAAGAAAAGACGGGAGGCAGAAAAGAAGTTTCAAAAGTTGATGCAAAGGAAAATAAATAATACAAAAACAAAGCATATATTAGGATAAAGTTTAAAGTAGAATAAAGGATAAATTAAAATTATTTAAATTTAAATAATTGTATAATTGGAAAAAAAATAGGAGAATCATGGGATACCATCAAATTGTTGGTTTCAAAAAGTGAGGGTTTTCATGGTTATAGAATTATGAAACAAATTCATACCATATAATTAATGAAACAATCAAAACAACCGTCGTTCTCTTAATAACCACACCACACCATACCATGGAAAATCACCATCCAAACAAGCTTGCTTCCCACACTCATCCGCCACAAATGTCACTCTCACTTTTTACCGAATAACCTCATTCCTAATCTTGTCACTCCTATAACGCTTAGCAATTTGATACTCTTGTAATTATTATAGTTTTGAATAGCACCTTTGTTCTTGTACAATGAAACCATTATACTCCACCTCCATTCATTGAGCACTTTTGTCATCTTAAAAATAGCATTAAACAACTCAATCAACCATCCCATACCTGCCTTATCTATGATCTTCCAAACTTCCACCAGAATTTCATCAAGTCCAATCACTCTTCCCCTACCCATCCTACTAATAGCACATTTAAACTCCTCAACCCTAACACCTACATTACCTTAAGCCCTAAAGTCTTTCAAAGTGTGCCAATTCACCCAATACAATGTCTCTGTCCCCTTCTTCGTTTAAGAGTTTGTAAAAATATGCTTTCCACCTCTGCTTAATAGAACTCTGTTCCACCAACACCTTGTCTTCTTATCCTTGATGCACTTCGCTTGTCCAAGTTTCAAGCCTTCTTCGCTTTCGCTTTCCTATGCCTATACAATTTTTTATCCCCAACTTTGTCCCCTAGCTCGACATACAAGCGTTCAAAATTTTGTCTTAGAATCTGAATCTTAACATTTAGATTTTGCCAAATTTGACTAGTGGATCCACATGTCTCGGATACCCACACCTAAGTCTGAGCAACATAGCTTGTGGCTAAAGAATATGCCCAAACATAAAGTGTGAATTATTCAAACACCTTCCACCCATGACTAAACTTAAACTTATGTTTACTTGTCCATTCTCTAGTTGCTTCTGAACAATGGCCTTTGCCTCAGTTGGATATCAAGAATGTATTCCTTCATGGTGATCTCCAAAAAAAGTGTATATAGAGCAATTTATCGCTTAGTGGGAGTGGTTGTACTATTGGTGGATTAATTTAAAGCTATTGTGAGTTATTTGGCGAGAGAGAAATAGAAGAGCATTTGAAGGGGCTGGACAAGATTGTAAAGCTAGAAAATACACTTTTGTTCTAGTTTGCTTTTGGTGTTCCCATGAGAACCCAGTTCGCATAGAAGATTGGGTCTACTTTCTTGAGAATCATGTTTTGATGTAGGTTCTCTCTTTTAGTATCTTTTAGTATACAGATTGTATATGGAGATTCTCCCCCCACTTGTCAATAGAATTATTTACCTTATAAGAAAAAAATAAAGTAGAGGGACCAGTGAATGGAGTAGGTATGATGGTACAAGCACTTCAAAAGATATAAGATAATCACCAAATGTAATGATAACAAAACTTCAAAACTATGAATTAAGTTAATGGATAGACTTTTCACGGACTAATTCTCCAGCTAACAAGTTTTAGGTTTAGAAGATATAACATTTATAATGAGGTAATGTAAAACTTAAATGTACGTAACAAGATCCTAACATGTAATGACAATATTTTTATCTGCAAGCGCCAACATTTACCATATCCATGTACCGTAAACTTAAGTGAATAGGAGGATTAAGTGCATCTGCACCAAACCTGACACTTACATCTACGTGGATATTAAAAATTGGGGTCCCAGGGATATGATTGAAGATCTTTAAGACTATTTTAGATTATCACTGTCTAAACCGATCCCAAATAGTGAGAAGTAAAGAGTTTCAATCAAATAAACATACATTACAGAAATTTGAGTTTCTATCAAATTGGATAACTCAACCTACATTACAAAATTCATTGCTCCTAATTATCCAAGCCAAAACAACAAAGGTATAAACACCATTTTCTTAAGATAACTAAGTCCAACCCACATGAACCAACTAGTAGATATACACAAATACCTACTAAAAATTGTATTACCTATATTACACCTAATTAAGACGGTGCGAGCGAGAGAACTCATCTACTTTATTCCTGCATTGGTGTGTTGTTATTACAGATGAAGAAGAATGTAATTCAATTTGACCTCCAAGCTTATATTGTTAATTGTTATAGAGGAAATATTTGATAAAACTAAAAATTCGAAGTCTAATGTCTGAACGTTGATATATATTTATTTTTTTAAAGAAAAGGTTGATGTTTGTGCAACTGAATAATTCAGCTGAAACATTAAGATACGTTGTCTGAACGATACTTTTGAATGTATAGCTTAGTTGTTTCCATCTATGTACAGAAGGAAACTCAAAACCAAAATGGTAAATTACATTGACTTCTTATATCCGACATATTTTACACATTTATATGTTTTCAAACAATATTTTTGCAGTAATAACCTACCATATGACTTGTTAAAGACATGTTATATTGTTAGAAATTGTTATTTTTAATTTTAATTATGAATCAAATTGTTTTTACTTCAAATAAAGTATTTTAAGTGGAATATAATACATTCAACTTTAAGTTACAAATAGGGCTAGTGCACCCAAGAGCGTTGACCTAGTGGTCAATGGGGTAAGTTGAGAACCATGAGGTCTCAAGTTCAAATCACAACAGAAATTACAAACACGCTAGATGATTTCTTCCCATCTGGCCTAGTCTAGGTGGACAGTTACTTGGGACTTATTGTTGGCGGGACGTGACATGTACCGTGTGGAAATAGTAGAGGTGCACACAAACTGGCCCAAACACGATAGGTAAAAAGGAAAAGAAAAAGAAGCAGCTCCAAATAGGGTTAGAAAGACAACTTGTGATAGTGAAGTAGCTAGAAATTATATATTTTGTTGTGTTATTGCTTAATTAACTTTTAAAGGAAAGTTTACACTTTATCAATGAAGTATCTGAGTCCAACCAAAAGAGTAAGAGCCGTGCACGGATGGAGGTTCACATTAATGGTTCAATAAAGTACAAATGTAGGTGACGGTATAATGTTCCAATTAACATGACGACGGTTACAAGATAAAGCACTTATAGTGAGGTAATCTAAAACTTTAACATAACAAGATCCCAATTGACAGATTAAAAGATATCTATACTTTTCGAGAGTGGAGTCACTTGAAACAGCTGGCTTAACCTAACGGTGTTGGAGGCAAGCGAAAAATAGTAATTAGTATGAGCCCATAGTTCACAATTGGGACTTGTACTCATTGTCTTCATAAAAAGAATGTTAAATAGTTTTATATGTAGGCAATTATCAGAGGAAAGTAGAATGAATAAAAAAGTTTTTACACAAAGACATGTATACAAACCAAATACTATAATGTAGGTTAAAAACCATTCAAGATGCATTCCCAGGGTGGATGGGATTGATGCTAACATCATACAACTAAGTGAACACATAGAACATGTGTGAGGTCGAGATGAGGACTGTGCATACTCACAAATTTACAATGAACTGAATAAGTGAACACATAGAACATGTGTGAGGTCGAGATGAGGATTGTGCATACTCACAAATTTACAATGAACTGAATAGATGCCTACTTCCAATTTTAAGCAAATTTAATTGATTCTCAAGTTCAAATATCTGAACTTATTGATCCCAGTACCAGAGTCCTATGATTTAAATATGGAAGTATGATTATTTAGAGGCTACAAACAAAACTAAAACTGCAATCACATAGAAGCACAAGTGTGCAGTCGGATATGACCGAGGTGTATAGCCAAGTAGCATCAGCGGGAGTCTTTCCTACATAGGAGCGCATTCCAATCTCACTCTTTCCCTTACCTAGTCAATTCTCTTCCCCATATAACCCAAAAAGAGAATTTATTGGCGAATTAGGATAGTTGAAGCAGCGTTTCAGTATTTTCAATGTAAAGTATCAGAACAAGCAAATTCCTCAATGTAGCATCCATAAGCACAAAAAAAAAAAAATCAAACCTAAATTGAGAATTTGCAAAAGCAATTAAAAGATTAAAGGGAAGATTCGAATATACCCAATAACGAAGTGAAAGGAACTCAACAGGATTTTCCAAAGGCGAACATCCCAAGCTTATCTCTTGGGCTGCTTTGATCTGGGCCGTTTCCGGATCTTCACGAGAATCTGGGTCAGAAACACTGATCGCCAAAGCCAATTGAACCTGGAATTCCTCCTCAAAGTAATTAAAGTCAGCAGAATCTGAATTCAACTCAGGGACTCTGGGCAATGCTGATGATGCCGGCGTCGTTTGAGGGGACAAAGATGAAGTTGACCCAGATTGTTCGAAGCGGTTGGTTTGCTGATTCGGATCAAGCACAGGAGGTGGCTGATGAGTAGGAGAGGTGTGATGAGGGGTGAGGTGAGGAGGATTATCAGCCACACCACCGCCGATATGAAGTTTCCTGAGTAAATGCTTCATTTTGGACATGGTGAAGTATCATGGAAGGGAGAGAATGAAAGAAGACTCAATATTTGTGAGAGAATTTGGGGATACGGGCACAAGGGGTGGTATAAAAAGGGGGGTGTGGGGGGGGGGGGGAAGAAGGAAGATTCGGTTAATTTTGTACAGTTCTTGCCTCCTTGGTTGCTAGTACTAACTCTTTAACTCTTCTTCTCCAAGCTAAGGAGAGAGAGAAAGGGGGGCAAAGGGGATGGTGGTGGAATTAAATTAACTGTTCCATATTTTTATTTCTCTCTTCCCTCCAATAAGAGTTGCAATTATATTTCCTCTCCATGTCATTAAAATCTAAGTCAATACACTTTTTCAGAGGTAAGGTATTTTTGAAGTTTGATTTTGATATTTTAATAATTTAAAGTAAATGTTAAAAAGAACTTTTAAAGTTTAGTTCAGTAAATTAAATTTTGATAAGATAATTTAGTAATTATCGAATTAAAGGTAAATATATTATGACGAGATATATTCATAATTTGTCCAATATTCGATATGTTGCTTTTACAGAAAGCATGTATAGATGTTGGATTTTCACTCTCAAAGTCCTGACATTATGCATGTCAATAAAGACATCTAAATCACTCGTTAACATTATTTATATACAATAGAATAGAAAAATCACTGGGTGGACATGTAATATTCGATTTGACATTTCTAAAGTTTAACTTCTATAATTAGTAATCGATAATTAATAGTAGACACCAAATATCAACCTTTTAAGGTTCAATTTATTATGGTAATCAAAATTTGGTACAGTAAATTTTAATTTGATTTCGTAATGTAATTTTGATGATTTATTTTCATCCCAACTTGTTGGGGTTTTGAAAGTTGCGAAGGTGAAGGAAAGAAATCTCTACCAGGACAAGAAAGGCTAAGTCTTATTGCAACAAAGGTACGGTAAAATTTATATATGACATTTAAAGGACATATAACACTGTAAAAAATTCTAAGCTAAGATCTAAATCATTTTTGGCATATGTTGTAGCACCCCGAAAATCCTTTAAAGCTAAGATCGAGTCATCCTTTATATGCGTATAAGATTGTACCAGATGATTCTTAATTGAGCATCGGTGTTAAATTCAATTCTTTAGTGTGGGAATATGTAAGACCCCACCTGTGAGAAGTATGAAAAATGCAAGAAAATAAGCTTTAAAAATTTCTGAATGTCAGCTTCTACAAGAAAATTACGGATCGTAAGTTATTGTACGACCCGTAAATTGGTTCGTGGAAGAAGGGGCGAACTTGGTGAAATTTGAGATTTTCAGGAACTTGACCTACGACTTATCAGACGGCCCATAAAAAGACTTACGAGTCGTAAGTCGTGTCGTGGATTTGAGGATCAGAGAACAGTCTCTGAATGTTCAAAGGAGTCATCAGACGAAACCTTTTCTACGGCTCGTAGACCGGACTACGACCCTATAAATGGAGTCTCCTAGTCCTGTCTAGCTAGATTTTAAAATGGGTAGATTCGATATTCCTCATCATTTAAAGTATAAACTATGTCGTTTTACCCCTCAAAGTACCCCTTATCAGTATATACAATCCTAATCAACTCATTCTCCTCCATTCTAAAATATCTCTGAGTCTCATACTCTCTCAAGCCTCCTCCAGAGCTTAAGTAAAAAGGTCAATCTAGGGTTTCAGATTCTTCACTCCAAAATCATATCTTTTTTTCCATTAAATCATCAAGATATGTGGATTTTAATTGTGGAAACCTTCCTCCCACACGCTCAACCATTTTTCCTCTAAATCTATTTCAAGTTATGGGTATTTATGAGAACTATATGACCTCTTTTGCATGATATGATTATGAAGAAACTTATGATGATATTACGATGAGTATTATGCTATTTTATCTTTATATGACATTATGAAATGATAAGTCATAAAAATATGTTATTTAAGATGAGGGTTTAATGATGCCCTAACTATGCTTTAGTATGTTATGGTGGGTCATTTTTGCATAATTTGAAAAAAGGGATTTCGTTATTCTTCTCATGTCCAAAGATATTGATTTTGAGCTTATATGGATACCCACCATGTTTTACTAAGTTATGTACCAAGCTTCTCATGTTGACAAAGGCCTTATGGCAAGATATGTGATTTACGAATGATATGAATTGCAAAAGGCTATTATGTATTTTATGAATTATGAGAATGTGATGAAAGTTATAAAAGGTTATGAAGCCCTATCTTTGATATGATAAAGCTTCGATTTTGAAGAGCTACTCTATGATGATATTACAAAATATGATGTTTTGCATATTATGATAGTAAGTATGATTTGAAGTATTCCTTGGGATTGTGACCTAGCATCGAGCGAACCTTGGTAGATAACCAATATCGCATAATTATATTGCCACCATAGGTTTATGAATTAACTAATGGATTCATATAGTTATTGCACGATTGACCAAAATGGGTGGTGATCCTATATGACACGCGTGAATCAAATACCAAAATGGGTGGTGTTCCCATAAGGTTAATAAGATATGTGTACTGAAATGGGTGGTGTTCCCATAAGGTGATTACGAGGTACTTTTCGAAAAGGGTGATGTTCCTGTAAGGTGAATGTTGGTTTATCCTGGCAAAGTAAACTACTCTTAGTCTGACGTGGAGTGAACATCGAGATTCTAAGTAGTAGCTCACTTGATATTATATGTCGGTTATGGTCCTTTCCCATCTATATATGATATGTCACATGATTTCATGATTCGTCATGCATAATTTGACTATGGCATTGAGCATGCATGGCATATTGAGCTTATACTCGTTGATTACGATTATGCATATTTTCTAACAATGGCTTATGTTCCTTGTTGCATTGCACACCGCATATTTAATACATGCCAAGTACTAACACATATTTTTTGCCTACATGATTTCACCATGTAGGAACTAGAGCTCCTTTTTATCCTCCTCTTCCACACGGCTAGATGTTCCGATTGAAGATTGCTTGGTAAGTCATCCACATCCAGGAATAAAATTTCACTTACCTTCATGCCTTATTTAGACTCATTTATTTTTGGATACGATATTTTGAGGGTGATTCTAGGAGATGTCTTAGCTCTATTCATGATTAGAGGTGTTGTTGGATATTGTTATGGCTATGTATGGTTGAGTTCAACTCGCTATGCTATGTATTTATTGGAGGTTTCCCTTAGTCCTCATTCCCTTATGTGCTTATTGTATGATGATTGTGAAGAGATGAAAGTCACAAGTCCCTAATTGCCCCCATAGCTTGAGTCATACTTACCCGCCTTTAGATTTATTTGTTATATGATCCATGCTTATCATATTTTCCTTAGAAATTATGTACCACGTGTTTTTTGCTCAATTATGCTTCCGCGAAATCAAGGATGTGCTATGAATACTTTGAGGCTTGTTTGGGGTTCCTTCGGGTTCTCCATTCGCCGTGTCACATCTAGGCCATGGTCATTGGTCGTGACAAACTTGGTATCAGAGCACTAGATTTATAAATGGTCCTCAAAAATCAAACACACTGCGTCGAGTATAGTCTTGTTCATGGTTGTGAAGTGCGCCACAACTATGAATGAGAGACTATGAGACATTTTAGGAAATGGTTCACTTCTTCATATTCTATGTTATGCCTTAGATTTGAAATAAGGTTTCCAATCTATAATGGGTAATCTTTTTCTCTTTTAGATCATGCCACCGAGACGAATAGCACAAAGATCCCCCACCCCCAAAGGTGAACCGGCCCCTCCGGCCCCATAAGCTCCCCAAGTGGAAGGAGAAGGAGTCACCCACGCCTAGTACCGGAATGTGGTCACCCTTTTGGCAAGGGCCATGGCCAATCAAGGAGTTCAAGTTTCTCATGCTCCTACCCCATCTTCGAGGATAAGGGACTTCACAAGGATGAATCCCCCAGAATTTCATGGCTCAAAGGTAGAAGAAGACCCCTAAGAGTTCATCGATGAGGTCTACAAGGTCTTGGCTATAATGGGGGTAAGTTCGAAAGAGAAAGTGGAATTAGCGGCCTACTATCTCAAAGGCCTTGCTCAAATATGGTATAATTAATGTAAGCTTGAGAGGGCGGATGATGAGCCCATTCCATGAGAGGAATTCAAAGTTTCCTTCCTTGATTACTTCTTCCCAATTGAGCTAAGGGAAGCAAAGTTGACAGAGTTCATGAATCTTAGGCAAGGTTTTATGAGTGTGATGGAGTATTCCCTCTCAACTGATAATAACAGGACCTCAAGTCAATCTTGGACCGAGGCACCCTGTAACTGGTCAAAAAGATCATCAATGCGAGGCAAAGGATATTTGTTCCTGATGTCCACTTTGTTAAGCTGGCGATAGTCAATACACATACTCATAGTGCAATCTTTCTTCTTCATAATAATACAGGAGCACCACAGGGAGATACACTCGGACCGATAAAGCCTCTCTTCAACAAATCTTCCAACTGTTCCTTCAACTTAGCCAGAGCCATCTGATAAGGAGCAATAGTCATGGGCTTAGTGCCAGGCTCCACATCAATAGCAAAGTCAATATCATGATTTGGAGGAACACCTAGTAAAAGAATAAAAAATACATCTATTGTCACGACCCGGACCTAGGGTCTAGGAGTGACATGGCGAATGGGAACTCGAGAGTCCCCAAACAAGCCTAAAAGTATCCGCATTTACATGATCAGTTCGGAAGCGCATAATGAAGTAGTAAACACATAGTTCTAAGGGACAAAAAAATATGACTAACACTATGGGGATGTCATCGCAATAGGGATTAGCATGATCCACATAGCACATAGCATATACGAACTAAGGGGCGAGTAAGTACGACTCACGCTATGGGGATAAAATGGGACTTAGGACTTTTCACATTTCCACATCTCATTATAAGAAAATCATCATAATATCAATATCTAATAAATAGCAATAATCAATATCTCTAAATAACATGACATAGCACAAAATTGTACAAGAGTCTACATGTTGTCCAACAATACCTCTAAGTCATAGAAAAGGATGGGGGGCAAGACATGTCCCGAGGTCACCCTCAAAGTAAATAAAACATAAGCGGAAGAAATATAGTAGGTCGATGGATGGTGGCTTATCCTTGGATGATATAGCTCACCACAATAACTTTCACAATCCGAACTAACCATCAAAAGGTGGGTGACAATCTTCGGTCCCGACATGGTTATATCATGAATGCAAAGAGTATGCGTTAGTACGTTTAAATGTATTACGTTATGGGCATGTAATGCATATGAACTCATTAAACCTACATTCAATGTTAGATGACAAGGGCACATATATAGAAAGAAGTATATAACCAAAGAAAAGTAATATATCAATATGCCATGAAATCCATGATACATGAAATACCATAATACTTCAACATAGAGGGGATGAGACCTTAACCGACATATAGACCATGCAAGCTTACATGGAATTCTGTTGTCTTCCCCACGTTGAATAAGAGGTGATCTACTTGCCAAAAGTGGATCATACTTCTCCTTTCGGGCACCCCCATTTTGGAGAAATAACCTTCTTTACGGGCATCCCCATTTTGGATAGGATTTTCATTCATCATAACATAAATTGTAACCATACCAGACAGGCACCCCTATTTAGGTAAAAAAGCTACCATAAAAATATACCTATGTTTGGCACATAGTTATGGGACTTGGGTACTGGACCCTTGGAGATAGCCCCACTCCCACAAGAGTACGTATACATATACTTACTTTCAAAAGAGGCACAAGTCATTTCAAATCATTTCGATGCATACTTAGGCTTTAAAGCCAAACATTCTTCAAAATAATTCATACTTGAGCTAAAGAGCCAAATCATACTTCAAATCAAACCTTCATGCATAGGAACAACTCATTCACATATATCATATTGGTGTAAGAGTCATATCATAGACATTTATATGATCACATGTCATGTCATAATCATACTTCCATCAAAATCATATTGATAAACATAATTGAGTCTTAATCCACTTCATAATCTTCATGGAAACCAATGCTTATATGCGCATATGCGATAAACGATATGAGAATAGCATGGACAATTAAGATTCAAACTTATATCAATAATATAAATATGAAATTCAAGTAAATCCATAAATAAATTCATATTCAAATCATAATTTAGATCATACATGCTTAAATCAACATTTAAGAGGACAATGCATATTCAAATCTTCATAATATCCATGCAAATCAACATATTAGGGCTTAAATCACTTTTAAAATATCAACTAAACATAATATCTTGATTGAATCAAATAAAAAATAATTTAAAAGACTCATATTCAAAGTATACTTGAAATTTATAAATCAGAGTGTGAAAAGGGTTTGGGTCTTCATGGTTGAAAGAACCATGAATCAAACCCACATACCTTAGCTAATCAAGAGAAATCAAGAAGAAATTGATTGAAGAAGATAACCCTTCTTTAAGCTCCAAGCTAATCCTTCTATGGTTCACTTGAGAGGAGTCTTTAGATGAGAGAGTTTGAATATTCTAAGTGTATGAATTGAATTTGAATGAGAATAGAAGAGTATAGGTCTTTTGAAAGGTTTAGGATAGGTTAGAAAGTCATCAATGACCCTTACGAATAGCCAAAATTACATGAAGGAATAGAGGTGTATAAGTCTTTTCAAAGTTTAGGATAGTTAGAAAGTCATAAACGACCCATAGGAATAATCATAATTACAAGAAAGCCATTAATGAAACGAGCTTCAAAAAGTTTTCAAGGGTCCGGTAATGAAGCCTAATGGCTTATGTGAAGTCACACGGACCGTATGGCTGTCCGTGAGACCTTACTTAAAAAAATTCAATAGCCATGTTCCGACATGGTGATTCCACACTTGGATAATTTTCATACCAACACCCTTACAGGATACCACACGACCCATGTAGTGCCACACGGTCCGTGTAAGGGTTCGTGTGTGAGGTGTATTAGCCAAAGTGTAGATTTCAAGTCAAAGGCTCCTCTTAGGAGCCACCTCACGGCAAGTGATGCTTTACATGAGTTGTGTGGTGCTCAGTAAAGGGTGCCTTAGTTTTGAACTCCACCATGAGCCCAAGCACACTAACACAAGGCCAAGGGCCATCTCAAGGCACCTTCACACTGCTCGTAGAGGTGGTCTTATGGCAACACCTTGGTCAAAAAACTTCCGAAACCAAATCCCCATGCACCATTAAGGCCTTACAAAGTCTAGGTCCTTACATCATTTCCCCCTTGGGAATATTTGTCCTCGAATGTGCTAGAACAAGGCTTGATTTGAACATGAATCATTCCAATCATGAAAACACAACGCATAATTTATCACTTGAAAATCATAAAGTCATTAAAACTCATGTCAAAATATCTTCTAAATCATTTACGTGCATATGTATGCATGTCATGTTATGAAACAAAAGAGTGAAAGAATTAGGACCATTTAGAATAGGAAAAACCTAATACCTTGAAAGAATAGGACCTTCCGAGATGGTTCTCCATGTAGCACTTTCCACATATCGATTTCTTTTCAAAGCACTTTAACTGAAGCCAATCCTTGTTGCGATGTCGCTTTACTCGCATATCCAAGATCTCAACCAGAACTTCCTCATAAGATAAAATTTCCTCAACTTCAACATCCTCCAAAGGTATAATTAAACTAGGATCACCAATCAATTTCCTCAGAGACACATGGAAAATAGTGGATAGAACTCAATTCTGGAGGCAAATCCAATCTATAGGTCATATTTCTAATCCACTCAACAATCTCATAGGGACCTACATACTAGGGACTTAATTTGCCCTTCTTACCAAAATGTATTACACCCCTCATGGGTGAAACCTTCACATACACCTAATAACCAACAAGAAATGCAAAATCCCTCTTCCTAACATTCGAATAAGCCTTTTGGAGACTTTGGGCCATTTTCAACCTTTTCCTAATCAACTTCACCTTCTCGATGGACTCCAACACCAAATTCGGGCCAATCAATGCCATCTCATCTAACTCAAACTATCCCACTGGGGAGGGACCTATATCTCCTACCATACAAAGCCTCAAATGGTGTCATACCAATACTAGCATAAAAGCTATAATTGTAAGCAAATTTGATAAGTGGTAGATGATCATCCCAATTACCTTTGAATTCCAAAACATAAGCCCTCAATATGTCCTCCAAAGTATGAATTGTCCTCTCGGCTTGCCCATCAGTTTGAAGATGGAAAGCAATACTTAATTTCACCTTAGTGCCAAGTCTTTTTTGAAATGATCTGCAAAAGTGAGAAGTAAATTGAGTACCACTATCTGATATGATAGACCTAGGTATGCCATGCAACCTTACCAACTCTTGGATATATAACCTTACATAATCTTTGGCATTGAAGATAGTCCTAACAAGTAGGAAATGAGCTAATTTAGTCATACTACCAACAATAACCCAAATCGAATAAAATTGCTTTCGAGTTCGAGATAAACCAACCATAAAATCCATGATCACATCTTCCCACTTCTAAGTGAGAATCTCAATATCTCGAGCCAAATTACCGGGCCTTTGATGTCTACCTTCACTTGTTCACAATTCTGACACTCGAATACAAACTTGACTATATTTTTCTTCATACCATGCCACCAATACACTTCCCTCAAATCCTGATACATTTTGGTGGATCCCGAATGTATGGAATAATAAGAGTTATGGGCTTCACTCATGATCACCTCCCTAAGACCATCAATATCTAAAACACACAACCGATCTTGATACCAAAGTACAGCATCTCCCCCTTGGGAGAAAACCTCTATCTTCTTTTCGGCAACCAACTTATTCAACTCAACCAAAGACGAGTCTAAATCTTATTTAACCTTGATATCAATAACGACAAAAGGTTCAGCCCCACTCTGAACATGAATACCACCATTATTAAAATCAGTTAATCTAACACCTAACCTAGCCAAACTATGAATATCTTTTCCCAACTCTTTCTTTCCTTCATCAACATAAGCCACACTCCCCATAGATAGTCTACTAAGAGCATCGACTACAACATTTGCCTTGCCGGGATGATATTAAACGCTCATGTTATAGTCCTTAAGGAGTTCCAACCACATTCTTTGCCTCAAGTTAAGATCTCTTTGGGTGAACACATATTGCAAATTCTTGTGATTGGTGAAGATATCAATATGAACCCCATTCAAATAATGTCTCCAAATCTTTAAACCAAATACCACAGCCGTTAGCTGAAGATCATGAGTTGGGTAATTTCGTTCATGCACCTTCAGTGTGATGACCCCAAAAAGTGCCCGAAAATGTACCTCAGAAGTATCCAAAATTATAATTTCTATATATCTCAAAATTTATGCGTTATTTTGGAAATACAACTTTATATTCTTGTTCAGAGTGTCAAATTTAGGGGGAAAAAAGTCTAACCCTGATTTTAGAGCGAATGATTCACAATTTTGAATTTCAAAGTTGTAATTTCCAGTGGCTACTGCGTGACACTGGCGCGACGTGCACTGGCGCGACGTGCACTGGCTTTATTTTGGTGCAAATTTTTAGTTTTGGTCGAAGACTTTTAAGTCTAGGGCCTAAGCCTTTCCACATGAGAAAATACCTATACTTAGCCATTTTTACCCTCGTATCATTCAAAAATATTTTTCAATATTCACTCAAACACTTAGTCTTATATTTTCTCAAAATTCAAGTGTCAAACCCTCATCCGGAAGGTTATTCTTCAAGATTCAAGTCTCCATATCCAATTTTCATCAAGTTCATCTCCAAAGCTAAGGTATGTAGGTTTCTTTCATGGGTTCCTTTCACCCATGATACCCAAGCTTTCTTTTCTTAAAAATTCATAATTTAAAGTCGATTTACTCATGGGTCTTATTTATTGTGAAATTCACTGCACACTATATTAGAGTCTATGAAATTTTGCATAATTTAAAGTTGGTTTACTCATGAGACTTATTTATTATGAAATTCACTGCACACTATGTTGGGGTTTATAAAATTGTGACTGTTTTACTATGTTTTGGGCTATGAATCTAAGATCTATTGTGGGATTTGATGAAGGGTGTTGATGTATATTGCTTGAGGGTGTTACTAAGTATCTATTAATGATTTTATATTGAGTTTTCTAGCATGATTTTGCTCTTGTATTGCATGGTTTTACACTAGCATTACATACCCTCAAGTGTTTGATAAAATATCCAGTTATGGATTCTTGAGGAATTGAAGGTTCAATGCATGTCTTATGAGTTGAATGGCCATATGATGATGAAATGATTATGGAAGTAAGTATGTATATGATGATAGGAATGTTTATATAAGTTACTTTCATGAAAGAGCACCTATGGTGTTGCAAGTAGATTGTTGGGTTTCCATGTTTGTTGTGCTCTTAAGAAAATGGAGAGGGTCTTCTCTTGTTGTTTGAAATGAAATATTGTGATGAGCTAGTTCTATGATCTTTACTGAAAAGGCCATGCTGTAAGGTAGAAAGACTAACGATTCCTACCGAAAAGATCATATTGTAAGGTATGGACCCCCTACAGAAAAGGCCATGCTGTAAGGTATAAAGACTAATGGTTCCCACCGAAAAGATCATATCGTAAAGTATGGACATTCTATCAAAAAGGTCATACCATAAGGTAGAATGAATCACGGCTCCTACCCAAAAGATTTTATCGTAAAGTAGGGGACATCTTATACTACCAAAAAGACTATGTCGTACGATAGAAGTATTGGTAATACTCTCTAAAAAGGTTATACCATAAGGTGAGTGGGGGCCCTTTGGTCTATTTCATGAAGGTTGGTAAGAAAGGTTTGAGTATGTATTCCATAATAGTTACATTCATTGATCATGATTTACAAGTATGTTTTACTTTAAGCATTGTTCATGCATGCCATATTGCTAATGTACCATCTCTTGTTATGATTATGCATTTTGATTATTGTCTATCTCTTGTTGCATTGCATCCTATATTCTTAGTAAATTCTAACATACTAACGCATATTCTATGCCTACATGATATCACCATGTAGGAACCGAAGCCCCGCTTGAGCCTTTCCACCCACGTGGCTAGCACAGTTTCACTCAAGCTTGTTGGTGAGTCCTCCATTTCGGGGACGTTACTTATGACCTTTTGTTATGTATCAAGACTTTCTCTTTGACTTATGTATTAACTATAAGGGTGAGCCCAGTTGCTTTGTCTTGGCCCTCGCACTTATCTATATAGTAGAGGTGTTGTTGGACATGTTATGTATCTATGCTATGAGGTTTGACTCTTTTGCACTTGATGTCTATGTTATGGAAGTTTACACTTAGTCTTATTTCCCCTTGTTTATGCTTATATCTTATTGTCTTTTAATTGCTTTTGCGACCAAGGATGTGTAATGATATGCCATGAGGCTTGTTTGGGGTTCTTTCGGGTTCCCCATTCGTCGGTCACGCCTAGGCCCTAGGCTTGGGTTGTGACATTTAGTTACCTTGATGCATAAGCTATCACCTTACCATTTGCATAAGAAAACAACCCAACCCAATTCGAGAAGCATCACAATACACCACGAACTCATCTAAGCCATCCAGTAGAGTCAAAATAGGAGCCATTGTAAGTCAATCTTTCAAAGCATGAAACTTTTCTCACGTTCATCCGACCAGATAAACTTGGCTTTCTTTTGAGTCAACTTAGTTAATCGAGATGCAAAGGATGATAAACCTTCAGCAAATCTCCTATAATAGTCAGCTAACCCAAGGAAACCTCGAATATCTAAAGGAGTCACTAGTCTATGACAATTCTTCACAACCTCGGTCATTTTTAGGTCAACCTTAATACCATCACCGAATACCACATAATCGATAAAAGCTACTTCACCTAACAAAAACTCATATTTGCTAAATTTATTATACAATTGCTTCTCCCTCAAAGTTTGAAGAACCAAACTCAAATGATCCATATGCTCCCTCTCACTTCGGGAATAAATTAGGATATCATTGATGAAGATAACTATAAAACTATCAAGGAACGGCTTGAACACCCAATTTGTAAGATCCATAAACACAGTCAATGCATTAGTCAAACCAAATGACATCACCATGAATTCGAAGTGCCCATATCTAGTTCAAAAGGCCATTTTGGGAATGTCACACTCCCTAACCTTCAATTGATGATAACTGGAATAGAGGTCAATCTTTGAGAAATGGGTGGACCCTTAAAGTTGATCAAATAAGTCTTTGATCCTTGGCAATGGGTATTAATTCTTGATGGTTACTTTATTCAATTGCCTATAGTCAATGCACATAGAAAGAGACCCATCTTTCTTTCTGAAAAATAATATTAGAGCACCCCATGGAGATATACTTAGTCTAATAAAGCATTTCTCCTACAAGTCCTCCAATTGATCGTTCAACTCTTTCAATTCGGCTGGTGCCATATGATAAAGAGGAATAGAGATAGGTTGAGTATCAGGGAGGACATCTATACTAAAGTCTACTTCCCTTTCGGGATGAATGCCAGGCAAATCTTCGAGAAACATATCTGAAAACTCATTAACCACCAAAACTAATTCAAGAGTAGGTGACTCAGACTCCACATCTCTAACCCTCATAATATGATAGATGCACCCCTTAGAAATCATCTTTCGGGCCATGAGATAGAAAATAACCTGACCTTTAATGGCAGAGTCACTACCCTTCCATTCAAGAATAGGTTCATCCTGAAATTGGAATTTGACTTTCTGGGGTTCTACAATCTATAGAGGCATATGAAGCATGCAACCAATCCATCCCGAGAATAATATCAAAATAAAACATCTTAAGTTCCAAAAGATCACATAGAAGGATTTATGCAAAACAGAGACAAGGCAACGCTGATAGACTTTTTGGGCAACAATAGACTCAACCACGGGAGAATAAACTGAAAAGGTCTCCCTTAAAATTTCAGGACTTAATCCAAACTTAACAGCCAAAAGAGGAGTCACAAAAAAATATGTACCCGGATCAAGCAAACCATAAACATCAAAATCAAAGACTTTTAACATACTAGTCACAACTTCTGGGGTCCCCTCTACTCCTTGACAAGCATGCAAAGCATAAAACCTATTATTTCTGGGGGCACCACCTTGTGGAGCTCCTTCCTGGCCTTGATCACCTTGTGCCACTTGACCCTGACCCTTCTTGGAAGCTTTAGGACAATCAACAATCTTGTGGCTCCTATCACCGCACCCGAAACAAGCACCTAAGTTCTTATAGCACATACTCGAATGATTCTTCCCATATGAAGTACAATGAGAAGGCATTGGCCAACCTCCAACCTGTGCCTTGGCAGGAGGCATTCTAGTATTAGCAACCTTTGCATTTGAACCCTGGCCTTATTTGAAGCGACCATGTCTACTAGATTTGGAAAACCCATCATCATAATGGGCCCTCTTGGAATCATTCACCCTTTTCTCCTAGAGATTTTCCCCTTTAATTTGTTCAGCATAGGTCATGAACTTGAAGATATCTATATCCCAAACAAGCATAGTTGTATAATATTCTTTCACAACCAAGTCAGAGATCCCAAAAATAAACTTCTGCATTCTTGCATGTGGATCTGCATTAATATAAGAGCATATTTTGAGAGCTTTATGAATGTGAGAGTGTATTCCCTCACACTCATTCTACCCTACTTGAGGTTAATAGATTTTGTAATCTTAGCTTCTCTAAGCTCAAGAGGAAAGAAACAATCAAGAAAGGCAAATTTAAACACTTCTCAATTAACTCTATCACCATAGGCCCTCTCTATTAACCATTAGGTGTATCACACTTAAGTCATATCCTTCGACTGATAGGCAACTAACTCAACCTTTTCTTCTAAAGTCACCCCCCATAATAGTCAACACCTTAGAGAGTTCATCAATGAAGTCTTGAGCATCCTCATCAGATTTGGACCCATAAAACTTCAGAGGATTCATATGGGTAAAATCTCTGACTCTAGCAGCCGGAGAATGAGCACAAGGAGGAAGATTAGTTTGTCTAGCCTGGGTGGTCACCACTTGGGAAAGCATGGCAATAGCAGTGCAAAATTCACCATGAGTGATCGACTCTCCCATAGGCTCTCAAGGTACTTGGTCTTCATTAATCGGGGTCTGTCTTGGTAGAGGAGCTCTTCGTGGAGGGATCTTTTGTAAGGCATCAAGGACATCGTCAAAGTTAGGAAGCCTTAAGACATAGTTCAAGCATAACATAAGATATGAAGAAGTGAGACAATTCCTAGAACACCATTATAACCTCCCACTCATAGGTTGATGCATCTCACACCCATGAAAAGGACTCTAATCGACGCGGCGTGTTGAACTCCTAAGATACTTTATAAACCAAGTGCATTGATACTAAGCTTGTCATGATTCGGACCTAGGGTCCAAGAGTGACATGACGAATGGGAATCCGAGAGTCCCCAAACAAACCTCAAAGTATCCACATTTATATCATCAGTTCAGAAGCTCATATGTCACGCCCTGGGAGGGTACCCTAGATGTGTCCGGCACCCAGAGACTATTGCTAGTCCCCAAGTGAACCACTTGGCCTCATCAAAATCATTCAATCACTAAACTTTACTAGTCAGTGAAAAATAAAAGAAAAGAAAAGTAAATGGGCATATCTCATCATCTAGTCTCAAAGTAACATAATAAATGAAAAGCTAATAGGAAGAACAACTTCAACCAGTCTCAACAATCAATAACAGACTCTAGTCTATGAAGCCTTTATCACTATCATATCAAGCGATGCCAATGACAGACCTATGGCTATCTCAAAGAAAAAATTAGCTATCAAGTATAACTCTATAAGAAAGATAAAATAAAGGTAATGATCCACCGAAGTAATGGAGCCCCACCAATCAACTACTGCTCAGATCCTCAACGATTCGTCTGTTGACAATCTCTAATCCCTATATCTGCATCATAAAATGATGCAGCGCCGAGTGGCGTCAGTAGTGGAATGTACGATATTTAAAATAGCTGAATGAAATAGAAACTGGTAGAATAATATAGAACAATATCAACTCAACATAGTACTCAATCAGAATGTCAAATGGCTATCCAAAGCAAGAACAAAGAGTAGACAAGTGACCAACCCAACACAACCTCATCAATCAACTTAGACTCAACTCTAAGGAACTTAACTCAATTTATCTCAACTCAACTCTACTCATAAGTACTCAATGTGGGAACTTTCTGTGATTTTCTCTTATCCGACAACAACCACTTATGAGTCAGCGGGTTGTACAACAATCACGCAGATGTTACCACAACCTTTTCGTACTTGCCAGACAAAGAACGAGTGTGATCCAGAAGGAGTCTGAACTCTGTTATCCTCTATTATTTCGGGGACATAAACTTGTGTAAGGACCATGATAAGTAATGGTTCAATCCTCTCCTACGCTAGGCTGGTGTAGGTAATGAATGCAGGTGGGACTCACTCTTACTCATTTTGATGCTCGATACTCCTCCCAAGACTCAATGCCCATAAGACTTTTAATCTCAAATAGCCTAATGGAGGCACTCATCATCTTAATTGGTCTCATAGAGACTCTCATTATTTCATTAACTCAAACTCAAAGGTCCTCTATTATTTCAGGGACTTAAACTTATCTCAATTCTCAATTCAGGAACTCAAAGGCTCAGATCATCAACTAGAAGAAGTTATTTAGATAGAACTCAATTATAAAGACTCATAGGATCATCAAGCTTAATTAACTTAACCTCATATCATCAAGCTTAATTAACTTAACCTCATACTCACATCAAGATTAATACCAACATACTCAAGTCAAGGCTCTAGACTCCATCCCTAAATTCATTAAGCATGCTTTCACAATTTATCATATAGGGTTGTACAATATCTCATGAAAAATATATAATTCAAAAATTCAAATTTATGATGATCATCAATATATTAAAATACATGTAATAGGTATAATTTTCAGGAAAATATTCAAGAAAGTAATTCAAGAAACCATCTATGGGGACTCACGGACTCTCAACTCTTCTAAGACCATCTATGGGGCACATGAGAGAATAATTTCATGTTTTCAGTTTAGCCTTACATACCTGGGGTGAAACTATCAATGATCAACTTCAATAATCCTTCTTGAATTCTTCAATCTTACGTTTCTCTCTTCTCTTCTCTCAAGGTCTAACTTTTTCAATGACATAGAAAGGACTTAGAATGAGGTTTTTGAGCCTTTTTACTCTCAAAATGACCTAGTTTGATCGTGTTTTGAGTTTAGAAGGGGTTGAAAATTGTTCGGAATTCCCCTTATAAATTTTGCAGAAAAATTTTCACTACGGGAAAGTTGGTTCGCGATGCGTACCCGTTGCGCCACGGTGCATTTTTTTTCCAAAAATTTTCCAAACGAATTTTCCAATCTCCATCAAAAAAATTAAAAAAATATAAGCGCTTGTACACTACAAGGGTGTGGCGCACCCCTGTCACACACTAACACTGGTTCTTGTTTTGGATTGAAAAATCATATTTTGATCGGTCGCTCTAAAAATCGACCGAGACCATTTTTCTACTCAATTTTTTATGTTGATCGCATATTTAGTCTCAGAATTTGCACTTGAGCATGGAAAGATGCGTTATGCGTACGTCTCTCCTCTTGTGGTATTTTGGTAATTTTATCGGGTGTTACATCATCTCTCTCTTGGGATCATTCATCCTGGAATGATGAGTAAAGGTGGATATCAAGGCATGAATGGACTCCAGACTCATTTCCATATTTATATCTATCAATCCAACTATCGACTCTTTCTCAGTCATCAACCAATTCTACTCGGACTTAAGAATGGACAATCAACTTAAAAGAGGACAATCAATTTAATCAAGGGTAAGAAATTTGCCTTCAACATTCTCATCGTTAGGCACGAATAGGTGCAGATATTTTGCTTTCATCTCTTCCGCAATTTCCCATGTGGCTTCTTCAACGAATTGATTTCTCCACAGGACTTTGATTGAGGCTATCTCTTTGATTCTCAACTTATAAATCTGACTATCAAGGATTTCGACCAAAATCTCTTTATAGGACAAGCTATCTTTCACTCCAATACTCTCAACAGGGATCACCAAGGCAAGATCTCCCAAGCACTTCTTCAACATCGACACGTGGAACACAGGGTGAATACCGTCTAACTCGGATGACAACTCTAACTCATACGCAACTTTCCCAATCCTCTTCACAATCTGATAAGGTCCAATATAACGAGGACTCAATTTTCCCTTCTTCCTAAATCTCATAACACCCTTTATAGGTGACATTTTCAAGTATACCCAATCATTCACCTCAAACTCTGTCTCTCCTCCTCACATCATTATAGGATTTCTAGCGACTTTGCACAGTCTTCAACCTCTCTTTAATGACCTTAACCTTCTTCATCGATTGGTGGATAAGATCAAGCCCAATCAACTTAGCTTCTCCAACCTCGAAACACCCAATTAGTGATCTACATCTCCTCTCATACAAAGCTTCGTAGGGAGCTATTTGAATGCTTGCATGATAACTATTGTTATATGAAAATTCAATTAATGGTAGGTGATCATCCTAATTTCCTTTGAAATCAAGAACACATGCTCTCAACATATCCTCTTACATCTGTATTATATGCTCTGCCTGGCCACTGGTCTGTAGATGAAAGGTTGTGCTCAAATTCACTTTAGTACCTAATCCTTTCTGGAATGATCTCCAAAATTAGGAGGTGAGTTGAGATCCTCTGTTCGAGATGACAGATAAGGGAACTTTATACAACCTCATAATCTCTTAGATGTATAACTTAGCATACTCCTACGCAGTGTTAGCTGTCTTAACTGCTAACAAGTAAGCCAATTTGGTCATCCTATCCACAATCATCCAAATCGAATCATGTTGCTTTCGAGACCTTGGTAGACCAGTAATGAAGTCCATGTTGATCATCTCCCACTTTCATTCAGGGATCTCAAAGTTCTGAGCCAATCCACATGGTATTTGATGCTCAATTTTCACTTGTTGGCAATTCGGGCACTTGGAAACAAACTCAACAATAGCCCTCTTCATTCCACTCCACCAATAGACATTTCTCAAATCGTGGTACATCTTGGTAGAGCCAAGATGAATGGAATATCTAGAGTTATGGGCTTCCGCCATAATTTTATCTCGGATACCATCAACATCTGGGATGCATAATCTACTCTGGTATCTCAACACTTTATCTCCTCTTAGAGAAAACCATCACTTTTTATTTGTGGACAACCACCTTCAATAGAAATATGATAGGATCTTGGTCTTTCTTTTCTTTCACCTCTGCAACTAAGGATGAAATAGACCCATTCTGAACATTAACTCCTTCTTCATCATTTTTCTCAAGTTGGACTCCCGTTTGAGCCAATCAATGAACTTCTTTAGCTAGCTTCTTCTTTCTTTCATTAACATGAGTCGTACTACCCATGTACAACCTGCGAAGAGCATCAACAATGATGTCAGCTTTACCTAGATGGTAGAGAATGCTCATGTCATAACCCTTGAGCAACTCCAACCATCTCTTCTATCGCAGGTTGAGCTCCTTCTGACTAAAGACATACTTCAAGCTCTTGTGATCAGTGAATACATCAACATGCACTCCATACAGGAAGTAACGCCAGATTTTAAGTGCAAACACCACTGCTGCCAACTCAAGATCATGGGTTGGGTAGTTCCTCTCATGAACCTTAAGTTGTCTGGAAGCATAGGCTATCACTTTCCCTCTCTGTATCAGCATACATCCCAAACTAACTCTCAAAGCATCGCAATAGATCACAAAGTCCTCTTTCCCATCGGGCAAGGTTAAAATATGTGTGGTAGTCAGTCTCTTCTTTAATTCTTGGAAACTCTTCTCATATTCGTCGGACCACTGAAACTTGACCCATTTTCTGAGTCAATTTAGTCAATGGTGCGGATTAGGAAGAAAATCCATCAACAAAATGGCGGTAGTAGCCTGTCAACCCCAAGAAACTTCTTATGATAGTCGGAGAGGTCGATCTAGGCTAGTTCTTAACCGCTTTAATCTTTTGACCATCCACTCGAATACCATCACCAAAGACAACATATCCTAGGAAAACCATTGACTTAATCCAGAACTCACACTTTGAAAATTTTGCATACAACTCATGGTCCTTAAGTGTTTGGAGGACAATTCTGAGATGATTAGCATGTTCCTTCTTATCTCTCGAATACACCAAACTGTCGTCGATGAACATGATCGCGAACATGTCAAGATATTATCTATTCATCAAATCCATGAAGGCTGCAGGTACATTCGTCAATGCCAAGGACATGACCATGAACTCAAAATGGTCATATCTAGTCCTAAAGGCTGTATTTGAAATATCACATTTCCTTACTTTCAACTGATGGTAGCTAGATCTGAGGTCTATCTTCGAGAAACAAGAGGCACCCTGAAGTTGGTCAAATAGATCAACTATCCCTGGGAGAGGATATTTATTCTTTATTGTGACCTTATTCAGTTTTCTATAGTCGATAAACGTTCTGAGAGACCCATCTTTCTTTCGGATGATTAGGACAGAGCACCCCAAGGAGAAACACTCATTCTTATAAAGCCCTTCTCTAACAAATGTTTCAATTGATCTTTCAACTCTTTCAATTCAGCAGTGGCCATCATATAAGGTGGAATTGAGATAGATTGGGTATCAAGAAGAATATCAATCCCAAAGTTGATCTCTCTATCAGGAGGGACTCCGGGCAGATCATCACGATCATGACTGATTCAAGAGTAGGAGACTCAGCATCACTAGATTTTACTCACACGAGGTGGTAGATACAACCTTTAGAAACTAGCTTCCTGGCTCTAAGAGATGAGATAAACTTTCCTCTAGGTGCAACAGAATCACCCTTCCACTCTAGAATCGGTTCGTTTAGGAATTGGAACTTAACTATTCTAGCTCTACAATCCACAGTGGCATAACAAGCGTGAAGCCAATCAATGCCAAGGATCATATCAAAGTGAGTCATCTCTAACTCAACCAAATCAATGATAGTATCCCTATGATGGATGGACACTACACAAGCTCTACAGACTCTCTCGGCTCGAATAGACTCATCCACTTGAGTAGAAACATCAAAGGGTTCAAGAAGACTCTCAAGGGTTCTATCTAATCTACTGGCCACATAAGGAGTTACAAAGGATATTGTGGCACCAGGATCCATCAAAACATAACAATTAAGAGAAAAGACTCGAATCATACTCGTCCATCATCTGGAGAGTTCTCCTGATCATGACGATTACCCATGGCATACAAATGATTTGTAGCTCTATTTGTGCCTGATGTAGTACACCTCTAGGTTCCTCTAGCTGACAGGGCTGGTACAGAAGATTAAGCCCGGTCCCCATGGCATACAAATGATTTGTAGCTCTATTTGTGCCTGATGTAGTACACCTCTAGGTTCCTCTAGCTGGCAGGGCTGGTACAGAAGATTAAGCCCGGTCATCCTACTCCTTGTCTCGCCGCAAGTGCTGTGACAGCCTAGGCTAAAGTTCGAATAGCCTGGCGTACTTCAACATTGGAGACCTCATCTTGTGGGGGCTGTTCAATAGGGACAGTTGGTATCGTGGGCTCCTCATGTCCTTGAGGCTCAGGGGGATTGACATTCTATTTGGCGAGACGTCCTCTACCTTTGATGGATCTTCTGGAGGTATGATCACAACTCTGTGATATACAAAGCATGAATTAGAAGAGGATTTTTCATAGACCATAACTCTATAGCACGATTTAAAATATAAAGAAGTGAGACAATTCCTAAATGTTCTATAGCCTCCAAATTGTGGATGTAATTCTCTTCACACCAATAAGAATTCTACTAGACATGACTTTATAGACTCCCTAGGGCACTTGAACTCGTGCTCTCATTCCAAGTTTGTCATGCCCTGGGAGGGTACCCTAGAGGTGGTCGCCACCTAGAGACTGTTGCTAGTCGTTGAGTGAATCACTTGGCCTCATCACAATCATTCAATCAGCAAACTCTGCTAATCAGTGAAAAATAAAAGAAAAGTAAATGGGCACATCTTATCATCTAGTCTCAAAGTAACATAATAAATGAAAGACTAGTAGGAAGAACTAGCTCAACCAGTCTCAATAATCAACATCCAACTCTAGTCTATGAAGCCTTTATTACTATCATGTCAAGCGGTGCCAATGGCAGACTCATAACTATCTCAAAGCAAAAATAAGTTATCAAGTCTAACTCTATAAGCAATATGAAATAATAGTAATGAATCCTCCGAAGCAAGGGAGGCTCACCAATCAGCTGACTACTCAGATCCTCAATGATTCGCTTGTTGACGATATCTAATCCATGTATCTGCATCATAAAATAATTCAGCGCCGAGTGGCATCAGTACATAGAATGTACGGTATGTAAAATAGCTGAATGAAACAAAACTAGGTAGAACAATATCAACTCAACATAATACTCAATTAGAATGTCAAATGTTTATCCAAAGCAAGAATAAAGAGTAGACAAGTGACCAACCCAACTCAACCTCATCAATCAACTCAAACTCAACTCCAAGGAACTCAACTCAATTCATCTGAACTCAACGTGACTCGGAGTACTCAATGTGGGAACTTTTTATAAGTTTCTCTTATCCAACAACAACCACTTATGAGCCAGTGGTTGTATAACAATCATAGTAATGTTACCACAGTTGTTCTATACTTGTCAGGTAAAGAACTAGTATGATCCAGAAGGATTATGAACTCTATCATCCTCTATTATTTTAGGGACATAAACTCGAAAGGGGACCATGATATGTAAAGGTTTAATCCTCTCCTACGCTGGGCCAGCATAGGTAATAAGTGCAAGTGGGATCACTCTTACTTATTTTGGTGCTCGATACTCCTCCCAAGACTCAATGCTTATAAGACTCCTCTTCATCATCTCAAGTAGCCTCATGGAGGCACTCATCATTTCAATTGGTCTTGTGGAGACTCTCATTATTTCATTAACTCAAACTCAAAGTTTCTCTATTATTTCAGGGACTTAAACTCATCTCAATTCTCAATTCAAGAACTCAAAGGCTCAGATCATCAATTAGAAGAAGTCATTTAGACAGAACTCAAGAACTCAATTATGAAGACTCATAGGATTATCAAGCTCAATTAACGTAACCTCATACTCACATCAAGATTAATACCAACATACTCAAGTCAAGGCTCTGGACTCCATCCCTAAATTCATTAAGCATGCTTTCACAATTTATCATATAGGGTTGTACAATATCTCCTGAAAAATATATGATTCAAGAAATCAAATTTATGATGATCATCAACATATGAAAATACATGTAATAGATATAATTTTCAAGAAAGTATTTCAAGAAACCATCTATGGGGACTCATGGACTCTGAACTCTTCTACGGCCATCTATGGGGCACATGAGAGAACAATTTTATGTTTTCAGTTTAGCCTTACATACCTGGGATGAAGCTATCAACGATCAACTTTAACAATCCTTCTTGAATTTTTCAATCTTACGCTTCTCTCTTCTCTTCTCTCAAGGCCTAACTTTTTCAATGACTTAGAAAGGACTTAAAATGAGGTTTTTGACCCTTTCTACTCTTAAAACGACCTAGTTTGATCATGTTTTGAGTTTAGAAGGGGTTGGAAATTGTCCGGAATTCCCTTCATAAATTTTCAAAAAAACTTTCACTACGGGAAAGCTGGTTCGCGATGCGGATCCATCATGCCACAGTGTATTTTTTCAGAAATTTTTTGAACGAATTTTCCAATCTCAGTAGAAAAAATTTTAAAAAAATGTAAGTGCCTGTACGTGACAGGGCACGACACGCCTCTATCGCACGCTAACACTGGTTCTCGTTTTGGATTGAAAAATTATTTTTTGATTCGGTCACTCTAAAAATCGATCGAGACTATTTTCCCACTTAATCTTTCATGCTAATCGCATATCGGCCTCGAATTTGCAAAATGAAGGATAGGAAGATACGTTATGCGCACGTCTCTACTCTAGGGATATTTTGGTAATTTTACCTAGTGTTACAACATAATAAAGTAGTAAACACATAGTTCTAAGGGACGAGAAAATATGATTCACACTATGGTGATGTCATCGGGATAGGGATTAGCATGATCCATATAGCACATAACACATACGAACTAAGGAGCGGGTAAGTATGACTCACGCTATAGAGATAGAATAGGACTTAGGACTTTCCAAATTTCCATATCTCATCATAAGAAAATCATTATAATATCAATATTTAATAGATAAGCATAATCAATATCTCCAAATAAAAAGACATAGCAAAGAATCGCACAAGAGTCTACATGTTGTCCAACAATACCTCTAAGACATAGAAAAGGACGGGGGCCAAGAAATGTCCCGGGCTCACCCTCAAAGTAAATAAAACATAAGTGGAAGCAACACAGTAGGTAAATGGATGGATACTTGTCCTTGGATTATAGGGCTCACCACAACAACTTTCACAATCCGAGCTAACCGTCAAAAGGTGGAGGAAGTTGATCTCCGGTCCCTACGTGGTTAGATCATGTAGGTAAAGAGTATGCAATAGTATATTTGAATGTACTAAGTATGTGGTCATGAAATGCATATGAACTTGTTAAACTTACATTCAATGTTAGATGACAATGACACATATATAGAAAGAAGTATATAAGCAAAGAAGAGTAATACATCAATATTCCATGAAATCCATGAGGAATGAAATACCATAATACTTCAACAAATAGGGGATGAGACCTCAACCGACATCTAGGCCATGCACGTTATTACATGGAATTCTGGTGTCTTCCCTACACTAAATAAGAGGTGATCTACTTGCCAAAAGTAGATCATACTTCTCTTTACGGTCACACCCATTTCAGAGAATAACCTGCCTTACTGGCACCTCCATTTCGGATAGGATTTTCATTTTTCATAACATAACTGTAACCATACCTTATGGGCACCCCTATTTCGGTAACAAACCTACCATAAACATGTACCTATGTTTGGCACATAGTTATTGGACTTGGGTACTAGACCTTTGGAGATACCCCCTCCCACAAGTATGCCTAGTGGTAAATCATCATCCCACAATAGTACGTATACATATACATGCTTTCAAAAGAGGCACAAGTCTTTTCAAATAATTTCAATGCATACTTAGGCTTAAAAGTCAAACATTAGTCATAATCATTCATACTTAGGCTAAATAGCCAAATCATACTTCAAATCAAACCTGCATGCATATGAATAGCTCATTCACATATATCATATTGGTGTAAACACCCAAAGTTGCTCATAGAGTCATATCATAGACATTTATGTAATCACATGTCATGTTATAATCATACTTTCATCAAAATCATATTCATAAACACAATTGGGTCTTAACCCACTTCATAATCTTCATGGAAACCAATGCTCATATATACATATGCCATGAATGATATGAAAATAGCATGAGCAATAGAGATTCAAACTTAAATCAATAATATAATATGAAATTCAAGTAAATTCATATTCATATCATTATTTAGATTACTCATGCTTAAACTAACATTTAAGGGGACAATGAATATTCAAATCTTCATAATATCAATGTAATCCAACATATTAGGGCTTAAATTCAATTAAATCAAATAAATAATAATTTAAAAGATCCATATTCAAAATAGACTTGAAATTCATAAATCAAAGTGTGAAAAGAGTTTGGGTCTTCATGGTTGAAAGGTACCATGAATCAAACTCACATACCTTAGTTAATTAAGAAGAAATTGATTGAAGAAGATGACCCTTCCTTAAGCTCCAAGCCAATCCATCAATGGTTCACTTGAGAGGAGTCTTTAGATGAAAGAGTTTGAATATTCTAAGTGTATGAATTGAATTTGAATAGGAATAGAGGAGTATAGGTCTTTCCAAAGGTTTAGGATAGGGTAGAAATTCATAAGCGACCCATATGAATAACTAAAATTAAAAGAAAGTCATTAATGAAATGAACTTCAAAAAGCTGACAGGGGTCCCGTAATGAAGCCTCACGGCTAGTATGAAGTCACACGGACTGGATAGTTGTCTGTGAGTCCTTACTTAGAGAAAACATTCACTAGTTAAATTCCAGATATTGATTCCATACTTGAAAATTTTCTGGACCATCACCTTTACGGGACACCATACGACCCTTGTAGTGCCACATAACCTGTGTAGGGGTTCGTAAGTGAGGTGCCTTAGCCAAAATGTGGTTTTCAAGCCTAAGGCTCCTTTTACGAGCCACCTCACCGCCAGTGATGCTTAACACGATCTGCGTGGTGCTCAGTAAAGGGTGCCTTAGTCTTAACTTCACCATGAGCCCAAGCACACTACACACAAGGCCAAGGGCCATCTCAAGGCACCTTCACACCGCTTGTGAAGGTGGTCTTGTGGTGACACGTTGGTTAAAATCTTCTGAAACCAAATTTCTATGCACTATTAAGGCTTTACAAAGTTTGGGTCCTTATATCCATGAACTCCCTAGCAAACCTGGTAGTCTCCAATGGTGGGGAGTCCTAAGAAACATCCTAAACATGAGCTAAATATGCCAACCACCCCTTCCCCATCAACCGATAAGCATGCATATAAGAATTAATGCCTTTAGGATAAGAGCTAGGTTCTCTAGTCCACACCAACTGAGGCAAGTCAAGGCGACAACCAATCCTTGCCCAAAATTACATCGAAATCACCCATATCTAACAATATGAAGTCAAACACAGTATATCTCCCAATAAAATTCACAACACAAACCCTTGGTACACCCAATGCACCACTAAAAATTCACCTAGCGAGGTGGGAACTCAAATAGGCTAGACAAGTGGCTCACACATAATATCAATATCAGAAGTAAAATAGGTCAACACATAAGAATACATGATCCTTGATCAAATAAAGCTGAACGGTGGAACACTTGGACCATACCTGTGATAAGTGCATCAGAGGCCTCTGCTCTAGCTCTATCTAGAACAGCATAGCAAACTCTACGCCCACCACTAGATTGTGGACCACTACGAGCACCACCTCTCACTATACCATGACCTCTTTTAGCACTACTTCTCATAGCTTGAAGTGTGTCCTTGGGTATCGATGATGGAGCTGGACGAACTGGCTGAAAACCTGGAGTCGGAGTAGGAGCTACACGGTAAGGACAACAATGAGCGAAGTGCCCTATCTCATCAAAATGATAACAAGCCCTAGTCTCCTGCCTCTGAGATGATTGAGTAGAAGGTGCATGATACGGACAATGTCTGGCCAAATGCCCCACCTCGCCAAATACATAAATAATCATGCGCTTCTACTATTAAGATGGTTGTTCCTAAAACTCTTTGTCTCAAGACGGTGGTCCACTAAACTGACCATGCTGTCGGAATCTCTTCCGCCACCCTGTCTGTAGTGTTTAATACTCTCACACATGTGGTCTTAGTCCAACACACTATAGGAAGGGCCACATGCCAGATCCAATGAAATTATAGAAAGGTTACTCAACACTGTAGGAGCTAGTGCATCATGAACAATAATGGTCGGAGAAACTCTCTCAAGCCTAGCCAATATACGAAGAAGTAGCTCCCGGACTACGGGAGTAGCATCAGGGGATGGAGATGATAGAACAAAGTCGGTAGGCCTCTCCGACTCATACTTCGGCTCTGGAGAAGCTAATCTAATCTATCCTTTGGGTGGAGATGCCTCTCTTACAAGTCCTTGGTCTCTGGTCCTATCACAAATCCTATCTCAACCTCGAGTCGACGGATTTAGAAATTGGCATCTACGCAGAAAGGAGTAGGTTAGACACTTTCAAAGTGGGTAATACAAGGAAATGCACGAATC
>DF360191.1:0-10830 GCA_000787875.1 Solanum virginianum | reverse complement strand
TAAATCAGCGGAAGACATAAGGAAGTCAATGAGCACATCTTATCTAATCTCAAAATAATATTATAAATGGAAAGGCTAGTAGAAAGAAACTAGCTTAATAAGTCTTAACATCAACATTCGACTCTAGTCTATGAAGTCTCTACCACTATGAAGTGGTGCCAATAACAGACCTATGGCTACCTCAATCAAAATAAAGCTAATAAGTGTCTAACTCTAAAGTAAGATTAAATAAATATAATGAATCCTCCGAAGTAAAGGAGGCTCACCAATTAGCCGAATGCCTCTAATCCTCAACGATGCGCCTGTTGACGATATCCAAATCTTATATCTATATCATGAAAAGATGTTGTCCCAGAGGGGACGTCAGTACGTGGCATGTATTGGTATGTAAAATAGCTCAATGAAATCAAAACAAGTAGAATAATATAGAAACAACAATCAATATCAATGATAGTAAAAAACATCATGTCAAATGTATATCTAAAGCAAGAATAAAGAGTAGACAAGTAACCTATCAACCAATTAACTCATCAAACAAATCAGACTTATCTCAGAAGGACTCATCTCATCTCAACTCAGATTACTCAGTTTGGGAACTTTCTAGGAGTTTCTCTTAACCGATAACAATCACATATGAGCCAGGTGTTGTACAACAAATACTGATGTTACCACAGCCGTCCCGTACTTGCCAGGTAAGGGATGAATATGATCCACAAGGAATCTGATCTTAGCCATCCTCTATTAACTGATGTTGCCATAGCTGTCCCGTACTTGCCAAGTAAAGGAGGAATATGATCTACAAGGAATCTAAACTTAGCCATCCTTTATTGATTTCAGGGATGTAAACTCGAGAGGGGACCATGAGATGTAATGGTTCAATCCTCTCTTACGCTAGGCCAGCGTAGGTAATAAGTGCAAGTAGGACTCACTCTTACTCATTTTGGTACTCGATATTCCTCCCAAGACTCAATGCTCATAAGACTCCTAGTCACCATCTCAAGTAGCCTCATGGAGGAACTTATCATCTCAATTGGTCTCATGGAGACTCTCATCATCCCAATTAGTCTCATGGAGACTCTCATCATCTCATTAACTCAAACTCAAGGGTCCTCTATTGTTTCAGGGACTTTAGCTCATCTCAATAAACTCAAACCTCATTTAAGAACTTAAGGACTCGGATCATCAATTAGAAGAAGTCGTTTAGACAGAACATCAAGAACTCAATTATGAATACTCATAGGTATAAGAACTTACAAACTCAGATCATCATTTTTAGAAGAAGTCGTTTAGACAGAACTCAAGAACTCAATTATGAAGAGCCATAGGATCATCAAGCTCAAATAACTCAACCTCATACTCACATCAAGATTTCCATCAACATACTCACGTCAAGGCTCTAGACTCCATCCCTAGGTTCATTAATGCATGCTTTCAAAAGTTAACATATAGGATTTATATAATATCTCATGAAAAGTATTCAATTCAAGAAAACAAGTTTATGATGATATCAATATATGAAAATACATGAAATAGATACAATTTTCAAGAAAATAATCAAGAAAGTATTTCAAGAACCATATATTGAGATTCATGGACTCTCAAATCATCTATGACCATCTATGGGGCACATGGAAGAATAATTCCATGCTTTTGTTTAGCCAATAAATCCTTTCTTGGGATTCTTGAATTCATTTTCTTGAAACCTTAGGTTATGATTTAAGATGCTATTAGAGATTCATGAATAGATGAAGAAATTTGGGTTGGATAGATTGAAAGTTATGAAGAATAAGTCACCTTGAGGATAAATCTTAAAAGCTAATCCTAACTTTGATAACTTAGATGAAGAAATTTGAGTTGGGTAGATTGAAATTTATGAAGAATAACTCACCTTGAGGATGAATATTGAAAGCTAATCCTAACTTTGATGACTTTCTTGATAATTGTTGAGCGTTTATGTTTAGAAGTGAAGGAGAGATATTTTATTATGAAAACTAAATTTTTATGCATTTTGGGACCTTAAATAGACCCCCAAAGGTTTTTTAAGGATAAAAGTACCCTCAAAATAAAAAAATGTCATTTATCTCATCCAGAAAGAGTTCGCTTAGGTTTGAGATGCGCTCCGAGCGCGGACCTTCAGACAGCTCTGCACTCCCTCACTAAAATGGTCATAAATTTCTACTTCGACCTCTGATTAAGGCAAAATTAGATGTGGTGCAGAGCTAATTCAAATATCTTTGATTTGATATATTATGAGTCACCTAACTCATTATATTTTAGGAGATATGGTCATTTGAAGTTGACCATTCTATCAACTCATATGAACACTTAGTTGGTAGAAATTCTTTGGACTTAGCATGATTTGAAAGATCTCTTATATTTATTTATTGAACTTAGGAAGGATTGAGAATTGACCAGAATGCCCCTTGAATTAAAAAAAAAAGTTCACCCCGAAAATGCCCAATCAGCGTCGTGGACTGGGCGCGAACATATGTATTTTTTTCAATTTTTGTTTCTGAACGAGTTTTCAATTCCAGTCGAAAAAATAAAAAAATTACAAGTTTTGGTCCGCGTCCCTGGCACATCGCGCCTCGGGTATGCACCAACACTATTTTTTATTTAATTACGAAAAATTAATGTTAGAGTCGGTTGCTCTAAAATTAGAACGAGACCATTTTCTCACTCAATTTTTCATGTTAATTGCATATCCGGTCTCGTATTCACAAATGGAGCATGGAAAGACACATTATGTGCACGATAACATTCTAGGGGTATTTCGATAATTTTATTGGGTGTTACAGTCTTCCTTGGGAAGGTAACTCTCAATTGACTGCTTCAATTACTTGATTTTATATTATTTCTATTAATTATTTCTTCAACTATGATTTTATAATATTACCTTGATAAATCATTTTTAAGTCATGTAAATGTTAGAATTATGATAAAATAAATACAAATTGATAAGTTGGGTCTATCTTTTTAAACTACAAAAATTAAATGAAATGACTATTTTTAATATTTCAATGAATATATTTGTGTCAAAAAGAAAGGGTTATTAACAAAAATAACATAAATGAAGAAAAAAGTTTATGTACATTACTTGCAATGAGGTTAAAAGAACTATAAGTCACAGTAATTACCAATTTATAAATTTAAAAGATTTATAAAAAATTTAAATGGTGCTTAAAATTTTACCAACGCCACATAAATTGGCACAGAGAGAGAAACATATATAACAATTTAAAATATTTAAAAGAACAAATAAAATTTTGATTGACTCTCAAAATTGTATGTACGCAACATAAATTGGAACAAAACAAGAAATATATATTATTTTAAAATAACATAAAAGATTATATATATATATATATATGTATGTATATCATTGTCATATGAATCGAGACTACTTTTTTAAATAATAATTTAATTGACTCTCGAAATTTGACAGGATACTATAATTTATAAGAATTAACAAATAAAAATATTTGAAAATCATGTAACAAATTTGATTAATTCTTTAATTTCATATGTGTCACTTATATTAGAACAAAAAAGGTAACTTATAGTATTGTTTAAAAATGACGTAAAGATAATACAAGTCTTAATAAATTAACTATTGAAAATATTAAAGAATCAAATAAGAAAGTTGGTTGATTCTCTTAATTTCATATATGCCACATAAAATGAAATAGAAGGAGTACCATATATTATTTGAAAATGACGTATAAAATACTATAAATCACAATAATCTAACAACTTAAAACATTTTATAAAAAAAATACATGCAAAAATGTAAAAATTATACAAATCTCATACTATAAAGTGATAATTTCTTTCTACACCAACTATTTCCTAAATTACTTAAAATTCCCTAAAATTGAGCCGTGTGTGATATCCTAGTGGGCGTTTGATGCTTATCAAAATAATAGGAAAGAGGTCAGATAAATCAGTTACGCATAAAATAGGCATAAACTGAAATTTAATTCAATTGCCCATTAATTACATTGTAATGTTGTTGACAACAATTTTAGTCACTATGTATGCGCAACATAATCAAAATTCAAATTTTCAAAAAATTTCTGCAAATTACGTTCAAGAAGTCGCAAATTTCAGATTAGATCCAATTTTCAAGAAAATTGTAGAGGAGAAGGTATGAACGTATCAATTTTGTTGTGTCATTCTGGAAATGGGAATCTGAGGTTGATTACCAAGGATACAAAAATAATGGAATAGTTGTTGGAGAAAATATTTCCTTTATTAATTTGGGTGAACGAATCGCGGCTGAATTGGATGTCAATAAAAGAATAAATAGAATAATCATTAGATACGTAATAGAAGGTAATTCTTCTTCGATAACTATTCGAAATAACATGGGTGTGAAGTTATATATTGAGATTAAGACGAGGAAACCTGACTATGGGAAGTAGCCACTATGCGTAGATATAGCTGATTTAGATATTTTTGATATGCAGATGTTTGATGGTATCAATGGGCCGATTGTCTGTCAGAGGTGTCAGAACACGATACAAATGTGACTAGGTCTATGGAGTTTGAAAATAGTGATTCATGTTTTGAACATGAGTTAGACATATCAAATCTTTTTAGTATGTCAAGAAATTTTTGAAGTCAAGGAGAAGCAAGTGTATAAAGATAAAGTGGCCCTGGTAGCCATAATGGGAAAATATAAAGTTAATAGAGGGTGTAATTTCAGAGTTAAAAGATCAGACAGCAAAAGGTACGTCTTCAGTTCGATTTATTTTTTCTGCACATATATTGTGAAAAAAAAACTTGATTTGTATATCTACACAAGTTAAGTGTTGATTTTGCGATCAGTGTAAAAAAATACAAATAGAAAAAGTTAGTAATCACAAATAAGTTTAAACTTTATGATACTTATTGGCTAAATTAATTTAAAAAATATAATATTTAGTAGAACTATTGCACGTATCAAACAAATAAATGTTGTTCGTTGTGAGTAGTCTAGTAGAGGTGGCAAAATAAATCCAAACATAAGCAACCCGCCTATAATTTTATGAGTTGGGTTCAGTATGATTTAGAGTTGGGCCAATTTTCAGTCCAATACAATTTAACCCATTATAAAATAATTTTCAGTCCAATACTTCAACCCTTTTTAGCCCATTTCAGCTCAATACTTAACCCACTTGAAAAATAAATTCGATAATCACAGGCTTCACAACTCTACTCCACTTAGAATGAATTAGAAAAATGAATAAATGAATACGGGTGGATCTAGCAATGTCATTTTAACAATGAATCAGAATGACATTCAAAAGCAATGATTTTTCTGTACAAAAACCAATCTCAAGGAAATGAATCTAGTTAAGGTCAACCTATCTAACACTGGCCTTGTAAATGACACAACAGAATACAAAATTCAAGGGATAGCAGGCACATAAGGGATTGCAAAAAAGCTATAATCTCAAAATGTGTTAAATTGGGCGAGTCATGGCCCAACCTAAATTTTAGCCCATTTGAGCCCAACCCATTTGAGCCCAAAGTACATTTGGGCAGGTCAAGACCCAAACTGATTTTTAATGTAGCCCATTTTAATCTCCCCAATTTCAATCCAACCCACTATTTGACACCCCTATCTAGTACTCAACTGGCAGTGTGGGGTTTAGTTTCTCTATTTTGTAAATTCATGAGTTTTTAATTATTGATGAAGCATAAAATAGTATCAGGAACTGTAAAGAATCATTGTTAGTTACAACAAAATATTTTGTTTAGGTTTAATGGGTTATGTAAATTAATTTTTAGTTATGTGTTAAGATGCTTCTTAGAGGATTGTATTTAGAGAATGAAGGCAACATGCAGAAAAAATACAGAAGTATTTATGATTAGATACTTCAATGATGTTCATACTTGTCCTGTGAGGGAAAGGATGTTAAACAAAGTTGAAGTGAAGTTATCGTTTATTAGTAGTGTGACTGCACCAAAGTTGATTAATCATAAAAGATGTTACACACCAAATGATATAGTCGAGGATGTCAAAGTTGCTTATGGGATAGATATTACATATCAGAAAGTGTGGCATGCAAAAGAATGAGCATTAGAGATGTTGAGGGGCAAGCCTGTGGAGCGTTATAGGCAGATATCAATGTATATACACATGCTAAATATAGTATATCTAAATTCATATATAAAGATGCACAAGTCAGATGAGAACGAGTTCATATATCATTTTATTGTGTTAAGGCCACTTATGAGGGGGTATCAGTTTGCAGACCGATTGTGGTTGTTGATGGTGCGCATCTCAATGGGCCTTATAAAGGTACGTTTGTATCAGCTAGCACACTGGACGAGGCAAGTATTGTGTTTGTTTTGTTATTTGATTTTAAATAAGTGCAGTATTTTTTGATACATCAATTTTGAATGTTCTGCGTTGAAATCTCAAATTAGATTGTATATTGCCATTATCATATGGTGTGGTTAACACAGAGAATGACACTTCATGGTCGTGGTTTTTTCAGTAGTTCAAAAATACTTTTGGTGGAAGGGAAAAGATGTGTTTGGTATCAGATTGGAATGAAAGTATCACCAAAAATGTAAGTATTATTTTTCCTAACGTCCCTCATTATGCATGCATATGGCATGTTTGGAAAAATATTTGCACAAATTATAGGAAAAGCAAAAATACGTTAAGTGACATGTACTACTCAATGGTCAAGTGTTACTGAATAGAAGATTTTGATAAGATAATGGCAAAAGTTAAAAAAATTGATCACAGAGTGAAAGAGTATCTGCAAAATATTGAGTATGAGAAGTGGGCCCGAGTACACGCAATAGTTAACAGGGGGAGAATGATGACTTCTAACATTGTTAAATGTATAAATGGATGCCTGGTAAATGCAAGACAACTACCAATAATAGATTTCTTGGAGGAGGCTAGAATTCTCTTTAAGTTTTGGAATTACAAAAATAGGGAAAAAGCAGCATATACTAGAGAAACTTTGGGTAAGAAATTTGAGGATATTCTGCATGAAAATATAATTAAATATTCGAGGATGAAGATACTTATCAACATCTGTCTTTTTTTATCATTTTAAAGTATCTATCTATTAAGAAAATAAATTTAAATAATAAATTGTTAATAATATGTAATGTCTTATTATTATTTAAAAATAAAAAACATATATATTTTAATGAATTTACTAATTTTTGGTGTTGACAGATTGTTCCTTCTTTTGAATATATCTATTCGGTTTATGATTTCAATAGAAGATATGTTGTTTGCCTTGAAGAAAAATATGCAGTTATGGGAGGTTTCAACTTGATGAGATACCATGCTTAGACACAGTTGTTGTTTTAAAGAGCAAAAATGTAACCAATATGCATTTGTATTGCTCTGATTATTACAAATCGGAAGCATTGGCAAATATGTATGAGGTTCCAATGGTTCCAATGCTCGACAAGGGGGTTTGGTCTACGTTGAAAGATGTTGTAGCTGAAGTTTTTCTTCCACCAAAGTACAAAAGGATACCTGGAAGACCAAGAAAAGGAAGAAAAAAAAATGTAGTTACTATATTATTTTTGAGGGCATGAACTACAAGTGTTAATGAATATTATTTCATTGGAAAAATAGATTTTTCATGTTGATTAGGTCTACGTTAGTTCTTATATGTTATTTTATTTTATGTTTCTTAATATATCAGGAGAAAATAATACTTTTATAGGTTCTAAGAATAATAAATATAAATACTTGCACCTAACCTCACTATAATTTTTTATTAGTAGCTTTTGATACATAAATATCATCTTATGTACAACTCAAATGAAAAAGTTTTGATATATCGTAAAAGTTTGTATGTTATATTGATGCATAAATGTCGATATATAATGTTGATACTTGATAATATACTATTTGTTTGTTCATACAAACACATAGGTGCAGTGCTTTTGATTAATCCTAATCCTGAAACCTATTCTTTAAAAATCAAAACTTAAATCCACAATCTAAATTTAAGTGTTAGTCATGTGCATGACAAATTAAACATGACGTTGTGCAGAGGTATCAAGTACCAAACCCAAATGTCAGATAGTGGACACGTATTCTGTTTAAAACAAAGTATCAAGTATCTGAAATGTATAATTATTGAAGTATCATTTATGTAAAATTTACCTAAAGTTTGAATACATGTATCATAAAGTAAATGAAATACCTTACTTTATGTATCAGATATCTACCAGCGAAACAAGAATATATGTATATTGAAAGAATCAACTAAGTTCTATGCAATTGAAGAATACCTATACAGGATAACGGTTCATGTATCAGATAACCAAGTAAGTAATTGAATTTAAGTATCAAATTTTTTAACTAGAGTGTTGTCCAGGTATCAATTTCTTTGGATCTCGAATTACAAATATTAAAAAATACCACTAAATAAGAGAATAAATAATTTAAGTGCAAAAAAACATAGGACAAAATACAGATTGAATTTTATATGCTTACTATAATACGAACTGAAAATTAGCAAAATAATAACTTACTTATTCAAGATCAAAAAGACAAGGCAACACATGTTGCCTTTATAGTCTAAACGGTTGTTTCTGGAAAAAAAATAAAAATCTACAGACATCAAAATTATGAAATATCAATCGTCATCATTGTCCAGCATAATGAAAACATCCCTAGGATTGGGTGGATCGTCGTTTTCACTAACGTTACCTTCACAGTCCTTGTCACTATCATATTTTTATAACAGTGTGACGTATCTCCTCCGAAGATACTTAGTATCCAGCACATTTTTAGAACCCGTATTGTGGTATTTTGGACTAATTACGGAATTTGGGACCAATGTAGTAATTTTTGGAGAATTTGGAACTTAAGTGTATTTTTTTTAAAAAAATGGAGAACTCAAGTTGAAATTTTTTTCAAAGGAGTGTATGTGCCTAATTTATATGTGTACACATGTATATATTCAAGGTTATTAAATTCTTGGACAAGTAAAATTCTAGAATAAGAAGTTAATGAAGTGGTCCCACTTGAAACCTTGTCACAATTTTATTTGTCCACTTGTGTGGAATGGGACCAAAGGGAGATCTATATAATTATATATGTATATGTTCTTGTTGAAGAGGTTCCAAGAGAGGTTTACACTCAGAAAAAATAAGAGAACAAATTTTCCACTTTGGTTCAAGAATTGGTGTGTCTATATATATATGATCCTTCTTTATTCTTCCAAGTATTTCATACTTAGAAAAATAAGAGAAGTCAAGAACTTGCACAGAAAAACCCCTCTCGGGTTACTGTAGCAGTAGCCAAAAAAATTCACTTTTCTTTATCTCTTGACCAAATTATTAGTGGTAATCAACTATATTAAGTCCCCCAAGTAGCATGGAAGCATTGGTTTATCGAGAAAACACTTTGAAATTCAGAATTTGACGATTTGAAGTCTTAAAGAGGTGACAAGGTATGTTGATCCTAAACTTGTTTTAGTTAAATTTTAGAGCTTATATATGTGTTGGTGTGAATCATATTGAAAAGGAAACCATGAAAATTGCTTGTTTAAGGTGGATTATAAGATTGAATAAGTTGGGTTCAAAATTTTGGGAATTTTGGGTTTATGAAATTATTTTGTCTTGGAATCTTGTAATTGTGTTTACTTATTATGGAAATGAGCTTTGTGGGGTGGAAAAAGTATTAGAAATTGTTTGGTTGTATGATTGAAGTTGGCCGAAAATTTGGGGGCCTTAATTGTACTAAATTGTAACGTTTTGATGTTGGGAGTTTACGTTGGGCGTTGGAGTGTTGTGTTATGATTCTTGGAGTATATAGAAGTGATTGAGTATGTTAATTATGTATTTAAACTATAGGCTGTCCAGATTTTTCAGTTTGGTAAAAAAAATGAAATGTGGCGCTTTGACGTTGTAAGGTTTCGGTTGACGTTTGAATGATGTGAATTGATTCTAGAAGTGTGTAGAAGTGTTTGGGTGTGTTGAGTGTGTGCATAATCAGTAAGTTGTCCCTGATTTTTAGTTTTGATGAGAAGTAAAGTTCATTAGTATATTAGCGAAGTTTCAGACTTAAAATAGTTCCTTGTCTGTAGTGTGACTGTTGTTGTTGTTGTTGTTATTGATGAAATGGGGTCAAGATGGAACCTCGGGATGGCCTAAATTAAGGGGAAATGCTGGCAAAATTTTCATAGAATTTTGGAATAAACTTGGAATTTAAGGTCATAAAGGGTTAATCTAATCATGAACGCTATTGTGATTATTGTAGATATTACGCGTCCAGAAGAGTAATTTGGATTGGGTTGGCATTGGAGATAGTTGGACAAAGAAAGAGAGGTATGTAAAGCTTTCCGTATTTTGTCATGACTAAGTTAAGAATAGAAATGTGATAAGTTTGAAGAAAACTCCCTTTTCCTTGCAATTCGAGCCTACGTATGATTTATGCTATTCTTAGCCATTCTTATGAATCATTATCGATATCAAAGCTTGCAAGTTAAGCAAGTGTGATACCTAAAGTGTGATAAGTTTGATAATTATGAAAGTTTGGTAAGTTTGATAATTATGAAAGTTTGATAAGTTTGGTAATTATGAAAGTTTGGTAAGTTTGATACTTATGAAAGTTTGATGAGTTTGACAATTATGAAAGTTGGGTAAGTTTGTCAACTATGAAAGTCTGCCAAGCTTGTAAGTTGTGAAAGTATGAAGTGTCTGAAAAGTTCAAAACAATACATGCTCCTAACGCTATGAATAAGAACCCCAGTGGTTTCTTTGATATATGTCACGACCCAACCTATGGGCCGTGACTGTTACCCTATAGGGGCACCCAGACAACACGAACAAATCAAAGTCTAACATGAG
>DF360192.1:52527-63597 GCA_000787875.1 Solanum virginianum | reverse complement strand
GTCAATTCTCACTTGGACCAATCACAAGTTAACAAATACCACTCTTCTAGATGTTTAATATTTCTCAAAGAAATAAGAATACACTTGTCCAATTTTCTTATACTCTATCTACAAGAATTGTACAATTGTCCGAATATACTTAATAAAGTTGAATGTGTAGATATGCATATGTACACATATATATCTCTACACTAGCTCCATTTTAATCCTCAACTTCCAATAACGTCTCTTTAGTCACAACCTTCCCAACGTGCAAAAGTACGGGTTCTAACACTCACTCCTACTTTTCTCCCCCGCAACATCTATTGAGGGACTACCACTTAACGATTAAGTTCAGATCATGGAGTTGATTCCACTTTCATTTAGTGGTGAGGCTCAGGGTCTCGAGTCCCCATTAGGTGTTACTTTTCAGTATTAGTAGTCTTTATTGAAAATCTAAGACTATGATGTATTTACTTTCTTTAACTACTGATTTAGATGCTCCTTTGTACTGGTGACACCATGTCTTGGATGTTAATTTAATGATGTATTTTCGTATGTATCTATCTATAAAATTGTTATTACTGTTTTTTTTTTAGTTTTATGATCTTTCGATCTTGATCCATTTTTGGGTCATGACATTATTACTTCCCTAATACAAGTTTAATAAATCCAGACAAAGGCACATAAAGTAACTGATATCGTATGAGATCAAATGAACATGAAGAAATCAAACAATGTTAATTGGTAGTATACAATAAATTTCAGTAACAAGGCATTCCACCATTAGCGCTTTATCCTTCTTTTTTTCCCAAGAGGAGGATAAAGTACTGCAGTAACAAAATGACCAATTTATAAATATTGTATAAATAATGACTATGCTTTAAACAACAATACTAAATTTGGTTACTTGGTGTCCTTTCTACTCAGAACCCTGAACCCTCTACAATTTTGCTATTGGGCTTTCTTGATAATAATAATAATAGGAAAATTTATAAAAATACACGACGTATTTTATCAAAATCTTCAATATTCTCTTCCAATTAAATTATTTACAGAAATCCCACTTTTTTAGTTTTCTTCTTTATTTTTTGATATTAACCAACTCAGATTTTTCTATAACCTTTTTTTATGCCTTTTTTTGCCAACAGTCCAATCAAAGTTAATCAGTCAATTAATTGCTTACCTTAATCATTTTTTATGCCTTTTTGTTTTGCCAATAGTTCAATCAAAGTCAATCACCTAATTAATTACTTACTTTACGCGGTTTAATTTCAAATTATTACCTTTTTGAAGTTATCTTGGAAAAAGAAAGACCGCCTATCTCCTTTTTCATCCAAACAAGAAATCATTTTTATCTTTTCTCTTCTTCAGTTTTCGTATCACGTTGTACAAAAAATTTCTATGGATTCATCTCCTTCTTTTAGTCTTGGTTTAACTCAATTCTTTGCTAATAATGACAACGTCCCTCCATTTTCAACAGATACAACGGAAGAAGTAGATCAGCTGCGTATGGGTTATTCCAAGAAGAGTATAAGGAGTTATCTTTTTTTTTTCCAGACACCTCAATAGAAAAAATGGTGTTATGAGTTTTTCTCAAGGAAGAAAAAGTAAGCAGACGGTATGCAGAAATTGGGATACAAAGTTGACCATCAAGTTTGATTCTTTATATCAAATTTTTTGTTAAACAAGTTTCACTGTATCGAGTTGCAAAGTTTCAGATTTCTTTATATCAAATTAAAATATATATTCATAAAATTTTTGTATTAAGTTTGATTCCTTGTATTAAGTAAATTAAGTTTCATAAATTTTGTGAATAAGTTCTTGATACAATAACTTTGGTTTTGGTACTTTTCATAGGTTAGGCATATTGTTGTTTCCAATTTTCAAGAATCAAAAATTGTGTTATGCTGGCAATCCATAGGAAATCCTTGTAAACCAAGTATCAATTTATAGGAAAGTCATGTAAATCAAGTATCAACTCATATGATAGTAGAGATGCGGGTGCAAATCAAGTATCAACTCATATGAAAGCACTGTAAATCAAGTATCAAATGATAAGAAAGATTTGCAAACGCAGTATCAAATCATAAGAAATCTTTATAAATCAAGTATCAACACATAATAAAGCATTATAAACTAAGTATCAAATCATAATAACAACATCCACTGGATGATGAGTAACTTCAAAGATATGTCACACTGCTAAAAAATATAGTACTGATAAGGCTTTGCGACGACTATGTTAGTGAAAATGTTGATCCGCCTAAGGTTTTGCTATGGCTATGTTAGTGAAAATGATGATCCACCCAAGCGTAGAGATCATTTCATTATGCCCAACAGTGATAGACTGATCAATATTTCTTAATTTCAGCATCTCTAAATTTTAAGGCAAAATTATGTTTGAATGTCTACACTGTTAAGGCAAAATTGTGTTTGCCTTTGTTTTATTGATATTGAATATCTATTTTAAATGTTTTGGGCACTTTTTTAGATTTTTTTTTATGTTGAATAGCTATGTTAATATTTTTGGTACTTTTCGAGTTGGTATTTGCAATGACCATAGAGATTTCAATCTTTGTTTTTTTTTCCATATGTCTTTTAGCATTTAGATTTCTTTACCTCATGATAACTGTATACAACTGTTAAGCAAAATTTTACATATATGATACTTGAACCACTCTTCAATGTAAACTTTTTATACTTGTTTCAAACAAGATACCTGACCACTAAATTGAATATTACCTTGGAAAATTGCACTTTTTTTTGTGCTTCTATTAAGTGCTACTACAAAAATCACAGTACAATATTTTTACAAGGAACTTTCGAACCCATGCCTACTTAAAACCTTACATTTAAGTAATGCTAATCAAACCTCTTTTGTCACTGGAATTGATCACTGTTATTAATGACATGAAAATCAAGATTTTGCTAGTACTAAATTGTCATTGTTAATAACAGACATTTGTAAAATGAAAATTCTTCATATAAACAATTTCTAACTACAAACAAGTATCTAAAGAATTTTAGTTGTGTGCTCCAGAAACTTTTTAACAATTCTCAAAACTATATCCTATATAATTGTCAGGCCAAAGACTTCAGCAAGATATTGACTCGTTTGGAGTATCATCAGCGGCGCTTGGTCCTTTGTGTGCCTTAACATCATTGATGTAATTCTACTATAAGTAAGTACAAAATTCCCAAATCGTTATCAACATGACGATTATCTCAACACCATTCATCTTGTCATGGAGGATTATCACAGAAATAATAGGGGTGATAAAAGTAGTCAATAGACCGCTGTCACTAGACAAAGTGAAATAAAAAATTAATTATACGCAAAAAAGATAAAAGCAGTAACAAGTATCAAAATACATTAGCATCCATTTATGTATTAATTTAACAATATTTTCCATCCAAATCAAATAAATTTGAGAGGTATCAAACTACATTAGCATCAAATTTTGTATCATCATATCAAAAGATTCCTATCAAAAGAAACAGTAGCGGTGATTTATAGATTGATACCTAAAAATGCACGTTTGGCAAATAAGGTCGGGATTCAATTTTTTTCTTCTTTTTAGCATGTGATTTGCGACATGGTGATACATATATGCAAAAAGAAAAGCGGATGGTATCAACTTTTTTCTTCTATTGGAATCAAATCAAATGTAAATACGTAATAATTTTTTCTTTTGCAATACAGATGCATCAAGAAACAAAAAATCAACAGATGATTCATATGCAATCATACTTTTTTCCATTAGCTCGTTTCACTTTGGAATTGAAACCCTTTTCTATCGTATATTTTCGTTCAATTAGGTGTATAAGAAGAAACAATATATTCTGACTCAATCAAATTCAATGTTGCGTCGAAGAAATAAATACCATCTACCTCTAAATCGAAATTATCAACACATAGTTGATGTATTCCGAAATCAGGCTCTTTTTTTCTCCAAAAATCAACATGCCCAATTGAAAAAGATGATTTAGAATTTTTGAATTTTGAAACTAATAATTTGTTACACAATTGTTGGGATTAATTATACTTACTTCAATGTTATAACACAATTTATGGAATTGCAATTAAATAATCAATTTTTTTTCATATTTATCTCAATAGACTTAAATGCAGAATAGGATTCTTTTAAGTATCACACACAAATTCAAGGTATCCGTGTGGCTTAAAAAAATAGAAATTTTTAGTAATTTAAGAAAGGATGGAAATTTCTAGAAATTATTTTAAATGGTATGGTATTTATATAATTTATACATAATAATATGAATGTCTGGGAGAGAGTAGTAGAGATGCGGGTGCGAGGGGTGGTTTCTGTATCGGGGATCTGTGTTGAGCCCTTTCTTGTTTGCCTTAGTGATGGATGAGCTGACGTGATCTATTCAGAAGGAAGTGCCATGGTGTATGTTATTTGCAGATGACATAGTATTGATTGATGAGACCCGGACTAAAGTGAACGACAGGATGGAGGCTTGGAGAAATGCCTTGGAATCCAAAGGATTCAAGTTGAGCAGGGCCAAAATAGAATACTTGGAGTGTAAATTCAGTGTGGACAGGGATGAAGCAAACTGTGATGTGAAGCTTGGTACTCAACCTATACCCATGCGGGATAGCTTTAAGTATCTGGGGTCCATCATCCAGAACAAGGGTGATATCGACGATGACGTCACACACCATATTGGGGCGGCATGGACCAATTGGAGACTGGCATCTGGAGTACTATGTGATAAGAAGATACCTCCTAAACTCAAAGATAAGTTTTACAGACTGGTGGTTAGACCAGCTTTGCTGTATGGGGCGGAGTGTTGGCCTATCAAAAATGTTCATGTCCAGAAGATACACGTTACTGAGATGAGGATGTTGAGATGGATGTGTGGGCATAGCAGGATTCACAAAGTTAGGAATAAGTCCATTCGTGAGAAGTTAGAGGTGGCTGCGGTGGCTGAGAAGATGATAGAAGTATTGGTTAGTAGGGTTAGGTAGTCAGGGAGCCTTATAGGGTTGAGTATCAGTAGTTCTCTTTCTAGTACGTAAGTGTCAGTATTTGCGTGTTGTTTGCGTGCTGTTTATGTTTAAAATTATATTATAATTTCGTACTGGCATGTGTCTTCTTTACTTTTGATCATATCTAGTTCATTCTACGCATGGGTTTTGAGATGAGGGTTCCTCGGAAACAGCCTCTCTATTTTGGTAGTGGTAAGGTCTGCGTACATCCTATCCTCCTCAGACCCCACTTGTGGGATTTCACTGGGTATGTTGTTATTGTTGTATACATAATAATATGGCTTTCTCTAGAAAGAAATGTTATGGGCTTTCACAATGAAGTTTTTGCAGAGGTTGCTCCTATTTCGGAGTAATCTTTATTTTTTCCCTTAAATAGGACAGTTTTAAGTTTTGCCTTTTGTTGCTTATTTAATGAAAATTATGGATCAAAATACCATATGAACAAGCTTTTGTAACATCTTATAAAAATTCAATGTGATTTTCTATCTCCTCAATTTATTAGGTGGGATATATTATTTAGATTAGTTATAAAACACGTATGATATAGTATTATCGTTCATGTCATGGGTTTTTCATATGTAAAGGTGTGAAATTTTGAAATAGCTTAGCCGATTTTACATGTATCTTATTAGCGTGTAACTTGATTTCACGTGTTTGGTAATTGACATTTATTATGCATCAACAAATTTGTACTTGCTGGAAGGTGCAGAATTTAGAAAGTTCAACAGTGGGGGGAAATGGTAATAAAGGGGAAATTAAAATTTTGAATTTTAGAAATTATAATTTAAAACACACTTTATTATATTATAGATGAATTATTTATATATATTAAATTATTTTTCAATACACATACATAAAATTTAAATCAAAACTATCAAATTTTGCAGAAATTCTTGCTCAGCTCCTATCCATAAATTAAATTCCACCTCCTTTCGATTGGGACTATTCAAGGACTAGCGAAGTCCCATTTTGTAATGAATTCAATTAGCACAGCTAATTTTTGGAAAATTTCAACAATGTATCCTTCATTATAAAATAACTAGTTCAAATGTACGTGATTTGCAAATTATAGATAAAGAGTACTTGTCAAAATAAAATAATATTCATGTAAATAAATATTATAAGTTTGATGCAATTGTTTAGTCTATTGTGAAATGGCAAAAATGAGAAAATCAATTCAATTGCTTATAATACAGATATGTTAATTATTTTCTTAATATATAAAGTAATAATTTAGATAACAAAATATTTGATGGTGAAAATTTTAGTTAATTATTTACACAAAATAGTCCTAAATCAAAAATGAATTCTAAAAGTAAAGAAATTTTAATCCAAAAGTAAATCTTGACATTTTTAATATAGTATAGATATAGATAGATATTTGACATAATTCAATATATAGTATTAAACTTGGGTGGAAAAACTATACATAATGTATCAAGTGTGAATCTTACATAAACATGTACAATAATGTATAAAAAGTGCTAAACTAGATGACAAACTCAAAATATGGACCAGTGACATAAATATCTTCTCCTTCGGAATAGATATAGAGAATAATTTTCCCTCCCCTTAATTGAGCATTAATTTTTAATATATAAATATGTCTACTTAAAAGTAAAGGCATTTGCTAAAAAATCTACAAGTTGTCTAAGGTCTTCATCACACGTAACCAAACAAGAACAAATTGGTGAATGAGCCAACACTCATTGAAAACTAGAGGAAATTAATGGCTATTCAATAATTTAGAAGATGTCAGTGGAATTAAGGGTCCCATTATTATGATGTTAGGAATCCCACATGCATATCAACATCAGATTTAAGGACTTGGTTTGATTTATCTTCATTTGACTTCTATCTTGGAACTTAACTCTAATACCCTCCACACACAAAAAGGAAGGAAAAAAAAGTAGTATAAGGGAACTTTCCCTTCATATATGCTAATCTGGATTCTACATTTCTCGCAATTAAAGAGAGACCCTACCTCAACCTCCATATAGGGAAGACTGTACACTTGGGTAGGCATCATTTGGTAAGTCGTGTAAGACTGGTGTTGAATATAGTGTATTAGCAACACTGATACTAGTAATGTTTGCATTAATTATACTGAAATTATTTCCTACACAGTGTTTGATCTAATGTATTAATATGCATTTGTATAATTTCTATAATATAAAATTATTTATAAAAATATCCTCCATGAATATGACAAAAAACGATGTGAAAAGTTTTCAGAGACAATTGTATTTTTAATCATAATAATATATGCATTAAAACCTTATGCATTATTAATACTATGCTCATGTTTTAACTATATGTACTTTAATACTTAATAAAGAGTACAATTATAAACGGGTTTAAGAAGTTGTATCAAATATGATACGAATAGTACATAAAGCTAATACATACATTATTATTTCAATGCACTACCAAACGAATAATGGGTGAAAGGCAAGTTATTGCATGCTTATACTCTAGAGTCTAGACCATGATTTTGTGTATAACATACTTCTCACCATCAAATGTATCACTATATAATATCAGATACTTTATTTGTTAATATGCTTAAGCAAATGAAAAAATATATTTTATTTTATTTTATTTCTTCTCAAAAGGGTTTAACAGTAGATTTTAGAAATTGTTTATTGTTGTAATTTGTAAATATTAAGAAAGACCACCTACTTAATCAATTTGGTCATTAAAGTTAGAGCATAATGCTTAGTTTGGGAGAGAACAATTTTTTCAATTCGGAAAAATTTATACGCATTTTTAGTATTATACTAAATTAATAACTTGTTGGTCAAACTTTTAAAATCAATTTATTAGTGCTTTTCAAAAAATTGCTTTCAATAGGAAATTATTTATATTTGACCAAAAAATATGAAAATATTTTTTAGCAATAATTAGTGTTTACGCAAGCTTTATAAAAGTGTTTTAGAGTATCCTTTCAAAAGTACTTCTCAAAATTTACTTTTAGGAAAAAAAATACTTTTTTAGCTTTTGAAAAACACCTTTTACTCCTCAAACATTTTTTTTCAAAAGTTTAATCAAATCTCACTTTTTAATAGCATGTTTGACATCCCAAAAACTATTTAATAAAATAGTTTTTCTCTAAAAATAATTTTTTAGAAGCAGATTTGTTAAAAATACACATAAAACACTTTTAAATGCTTGGTCAAACACTAATTTTTTTCTTATAAGTGGTTTTAAAATTTATGAGTCAAACATAAAATGATTCTTATAACTAATTTTTTGGAAACCACTTTTGAAATAGACATTTTTGAGAATAAGCTCATTTTAGAATATGTAGTGTTTATACAATTATCTTACCAATTAACTATAATAAAATGATATGTATTATCACTTTAATATGTAAATTGTAAAACAACATTTTTTAGTTTTGTAAAACTATAGATATTTAACGTGTATAATACTACTAGATATCGACACTTGCGCTAGCGCGGTCCCAATATTTGTTATTTTTGTATCTCAATTTATGTGATATTGATAAAATTTGTCAAATATCATTATTTATAGTATTTTTTATACTTATCTAGAATCATAATAATTTTTACATAGTTTTCTAATTAAATAATACATGTTATTTCTTCTATCCCCTTTTATGTGACGTTGATAGATTAATTTCAATAATCAATTAAATTTTTTGTTTGTTTTTAAAATTTTTTAAAATCAAGCAGCTAAAGTTGGCACGTCAATGGACAACTGCTTGCTTAAGTAAATAATCGAAGCAGGCATGTTGTCCAATAGCTATCTGTTTCAGCTGCTCTGTAGTCTCTTCTATAAGTTGTCAGATATCATGATTTATTGTATTTTTTTTATACTTATCTAGATTCATGATAATTTTTACGTAGTTTTCTAATTAAATAATACATATTATTTCTTCTGCGCCTTTTACGTGACACCGATAGATTAATTTCAATAATCAATAGAATTTTTAATTTGTTTTTAAAAAATTTAAAATCAAGTAGTTGAAGCAAGCATGTCGTCCGATAGCTGCCTGCTTCAGCTGCCTTTGTAGACTCTTGAAAATTTTTTAAAAATTAAGCAGATGAAGCAGACACGTCAATGAACAGTTGTCTTCTTAAATAAGCAGTTGAAACAGACATGTCGTCCAACAGCTGTCTGTTTCACCTGCTTCTGTAGACTCTTATGTATAATAGATATAAGGATGTATGTAATATATGTGTAAAGTATCAATATATATATATATTCCCTCATAAACGTGCTCAATATTCCCTCTTGTTTTACCCAGTTAAAAAAGCTATTCACAAAATATATTATTATATCAGTTTAATCTATTGATATTAATTTTTTAAATATTTACTTTTATATTGTGAAATTTTTATGATCTAACATTTTCTTGTTTTGCTATTGCATAATAATATTAATTTATTAGAATTCGAAGTTAATCTATTTATCAAATTAAAATAAATAATATGATAATCACAAATCACTGTGTATTACTACATCAATGTCACGACCCGAAATTTCAGGCGTGATGGCACTCGTCTTATCCCACCAAGACAAGTCAGCCTACAACCCAACTATATCATTGAGATTACGAAGTTATAATAAATATAAAAGCTAAACCGTAAATAATAAGTCAACTTAATTTATCAAATTAAAATAAATAATATGATAATCACAAATCACTGTGTATTACTACATCAATGTCACGACCCGAAATTTCAGGCGTGATGGCACTCATCTTATCCCACCAAGACAAGTCAGCCTACAACCCAACTATATCATTGAGATTACGAAGTTATAATAAATATAAAAGCTAAACCGTAAATAATAAGTCAACTTAATTAAAAAAATCCCCAAAACCAGGTTGTCACGTGTACAAGCCTCTAATAATACGAAGAATCAAAGAAAAATAAGTCTGGCAGTGCGTTTTATCCCACCAAGACAAGTCAGCCTACAACTCAACTATAGCATTAAGAATATAAAATTATAATAAAAATAAAAGTTTAATTTCAGATAAAAAGTCAACTTAATTGAGGATCCCCCAAACCACGTTATCACATATACAAGCTACTAGCAATATCGAAAGTCAAGGAAATACAAGTCTAAAGTGTCTTTCTTCTCGAATAGAATAAAACACTACAGAAAAAGGAACAAGAGAGTTGGCTCAGAACCTACATGAGTGTAGAAACAAGGGGTGAGTACCAAAAGCCACGTGATACCCCGCAAGTAAACGAACTAAACAAGGCAATTCTAATAGAATACACAAACTCCTTTCATTCCAAACGGTACCCAACAAGTAAACAAACTAAACAAGGTAAGTCCAATAGAATACACAAACTCCTTTCATTTTAACCTACCTCTACAACTACAACCTGCATAGAAAATCAGTCAGCCCAACAAGATATAATATAAGTAGAAGTAAGTTCTTAGTATACCACAATTCCACATCACAAGTCATGACACACAACTCACAAGTGATAACGCAATCATTCACTAAAAAGAACATTATGCTACACAAAAATATGCAAGGATGAGATGCAATGCTTTTATGATGATGTCAGGCATAATAATGTATGTCTGTCCTAGTGATACACACTCGATGTCTCTCAGTTCGGCACCCATGGGGGACTCTTACTTCATGCATCTATCACGGCATGCGATACGACCCTCGAATCATAGTATCCTTCACGGCATGTGATATTACCCTCGAAATATAGTATCCATCGTGGCGTGCAACACGTCCCTCGAAATATAGTATCCGTCGCGGCGTGCGACACATCCCTCAAAATAGTACATCTTCTTTAATTCTTCTTCTTTTTCATGTTCACATAGCACTTGTCACCAAGTCGATGCAAATGGGCATGTTCACACAATAATGAGGAGATGACACATTTTAATATAACTCATAATACCATAGTTTTGACACCACATTAACAATATATCTCAAAATAAATTCTCATCACTCAAACCACATTTTTAATTCAAGCATTACAACATCACACCAACTCACATTTACACTTATTCACCCTATTTTTAATATCACAAATATGTCATGCATCACACATAGAAGAAAGGAAAAT